>CM045897.1:1777500-1937500 GCA_025169545.1 Anguilla japonica
CAGGGCCAAGTTACTTGAAATAATTTAGGAAACATTGACCAGTATTGCTTTGGAATGCGGCTTGTTTAATTTGTGTGCGCTGATTGCCAATATTGTTAGTTGCTACTTATAAAATAAATAAAATCCTTTTAAAGGCAAGTTTTAATTAATGACTTGCAGACAGTGCTTTGTATGTGTGAGTAACTTGGCATATTATATTATATATTCCCCTGTGAAGCAGTTTGGTTTAGGGTGCAGAGGGCATCTGTCACTCTCAGTAATAACTGGGTCATTTGCCACAGGATTTTATGTCAGCTCAGTCCAACACCCTTTGTTTGGTGGTCACTGAACATGCCAAACTAGGCTTCTGAAGTAGAAGTTGAGGCATGTGTTTAATTGTGAGTCCAAGTTCGTGGCAGCGGTGAATGGATTCAGACCTCAGCTTTTAATTATGAGAGTTAGTTTGATGTGGCGTGATTACGAGCGTAGTGCTGCTTGGCTTTTAGTTTGGCAGCTGTTTTTCACACGGGCTCTGCAGGGGCAGTGTTTTGTTTTTGCTCCACAGATGATAAGCGTGTGCACTGTTATAAGCCTGGGCGCTGTTATAAGCCTGTGCGCTGTTATAAGTGTGTGCACTGTTATAAGCATGTGCACTGTTATAAGCGCGTGCGCTGTTATAAGCATGTGCGCTGTTATAAGCATGTGCACTGTTATAAGTGTGTGCACTGTTATAAGCCTGTGCACTGTTATAAGCATGTGCGCTGTTATAAGTGTGTGCACTGTTATAAGCCTGTGCACTGTTATAAGCGTGTGCAGCATGTGCACTGTTATAAGCCTGTGCACTGTTATAAGTGTGTGCAGCATGTGCACTGTTATAAGCATGTGCACTGTTATAAGCGTGTGCGCTGTTATAAGCATGTGCACTGTTATAAGTGTGTGCACTGTTATAAGCCTGTGCACTGTTATAAGCATGTGCGCTGTTATAAGCATGTGCACTGTTATAAGCGTGTGCGCTGTTATAAGCATGTGCAGCGTGTGCCCTGTTATAAGCGTGTGCAGCGTTTGCCCTGTTATAAGCATGTGCCCTGTTATAAGCCTGTGCACTGTTATAAGCATGTGCGCTGTTATAAGTGTGTGCACTGTTATAAGCGTGTGCGCTGTTATAAGCAAGTGCAGCATGTGACCTGTTATAAGCGTGTGCGCTGTTATAAGCGTGTGCGCTGTTATAAGCATGTGCGCTCTTATAAGCGTGTGCGCTGTTATAAGCATGTGCGCTCTTATAAGCGTGTGCACTGTTATAAGCGTGTGCGCTGTTATAAGCGTGTGCACTGTTATAAGCGTGTGCACTGTTATAAGCGTGTGCGCTGTTATAAGCGTGTGCCCTGTTATAAGCATGTGCGCTCTTATAAGCGTGTGCACTGTTATAAGCGTGTGCGCTGTTATAAGCGTGTGCACTGTTATAAGCGTGTGCACTGTTATAAGCGTGTGCGCTGTTATAAGCGTGTGCGCTGTTATAAGCGTGTGCGCTGTTATAAGCATGTGCGCTCTTATAAGCGTGTGCACTGTTATAAGCGTGTGCGCTGTTATAAGCGTGTGCACTGTTATAAGCGTGTGCGCTGTTATAAGCGTGTGCGCTGTTATAAGCATGTGCAGCGTGTGCCCTGTTATAAGCGTGTGCGCTGTTATAAGCGTGTGCGCTGTTATAAGCGTGTGCGCTCTTATAAGCGTGTGCCCTGTTATAAGCGTGTGCGCTGTTATAAGCATGTGCGCTCTTATAAGCGTGTGCCCTGTTATAAGCGTGTGCGCTGTTATAAGCGTGTGCGCTGTTATAAGCGTGTGCGCTGTTATAAGCATGTGCGCTCTTATAAGCGTGTGCCCTGTTATAAGCGTGTGCGCTCTTATAAGCGTGTGCACTGTTATAAGCGTGTGCGCTGTTACCCTGCAGGCATGAGGAGTAACCACAGCTGTGGAAAAACATGCTTTGCTGAGATGGACAATCAGTGGCTTGGTGTCAGTCTGTCCAGACAACCTAGTGATGGACTAATGTTGGTATGTAACCCTGCGTCAGACATTTCATAATTACATTATAACATTTAAATGTTATTTTAAATGTAATTTTCTTCACTCAAATCTCTATTTTATTCACTTTATTGATTGTGTGGTATTTCTGCCCGTGAGGCAGTCTCCTGGGACTAGGCTGTTGATTTTTGTCAGTGTTTTGTGTTATTTCCTACAGGCTTGTGGACATCGTTGGAAAAACGTTTTCTACTCCAGAAAAGACAATCAACATAAATTACCCCATGGCGTCTGCTATAAATTGGAGGCTGATTTGATCCAATCAAGTCCACTGATTCCCTGTTACAGAGGTATGATTTTATTTTAGAAATGTAATGTGTGTGTGAAGTAATTTGCCTGCTTCTTTTATCCAGACATGATGTTATTATGAAATACTAAGCTGGCTGTATTTTGGGTCAGTTTGGTGGGTGACAGAAGGGCCTGGGACAGGGGCTATTATGACTGTTATTTGAGCGGTGGCAGCTTATTTAATGAATGTGGTTTCCCTGGTGTAAGGACTGAAAAAGTGCTGAATATGTGGTCATCAAGAAGGCAAAATATTTATTAAGTATTACCTTGATTTATACAATATGGAAAGATCTCAAAAGGCTTGATTTTGAATTCAAGCAGAATTAACATTTTTAAGGGAATGTTTACATTAAAAATACCCAACTAAGCAGAACCAGATAAACTATGCTAACGGCCCCCCACCCCAGCCCCCCCCCCCCCAGCAGTCTACAGTAGCCCTTTAAGATAAACACATGCATGGTGAATAATCAGTATTAGTTTCCAACACTTTTCAAATATTTATTCCAAGGCGTTATATCTAACAATTCATCTGGGACCAACAAGAATACTGGCAACTAATGAATGCAGACTCTTATGTGGGGAAAAATAAGAATCGTGACATTGCCATCATGCTAGATGATTAATGTAAATGTTAAATGTAAATAGTTGTGTTTTTGGAAACTTGAAAAAATTATTATAACATTAATAATTATTGCATTATTCAAGGTGAATAAACATACAGCTACCTTTCTATTTCAGTTTGAGTTTTCAATCTTTGCTCTGGTGCCTTGCATAAATTGAAATTAAACCGAATGACGGCAAATTTGAAATGTAAAGGAATTACCACCATAGCTATGAATGTATTGCTATACTTACCTGAGTGCAAGAATCAGATGGAAGAATTAAGGCTCAACTAAAGTTGTTTCCATATTGAGCTCAATTATCACAGCCATCATATTAATGTGGATTCTGTTTACCTCAGGAAGGAGGCTCTCTGAGCTACCAATCAGCATCCAGGTCTGTCAGAGAGATGACATACAGACCAATAGGATTACTTGAACATAGGTGCTTCATTAAAAAGTGGCAATTTATTCTGCATTGTGTTTATGTTATGAAAATTCTGTTATCAGTGGAATTAAAAAAAGTATTTTATTGTGATTAAATAATTTTGGTTCTGTTTTGTTTACTTAGATCATCAAAGGAAATTTGGTGAAGCCTACGGGTCCTGCCAGGCTGGAATGTCAAATTTTCTGGCAGAGGTACTTTAAGCAATTCCTCTTTGGGTTTGTACTGGCTAGCTTAAACATCAGGGGCCTCAAACACCAGTCCTGCAGGGCCACGGTCACCTCTGCTTTTTGGGATTTCCTTGCAAGCAGCAGCCAGTTTAGGCCTTTGAAACACGGTGTCCAGACTCGTTAGCCAATCAGTGACTTACATTAAGCACTCAAGCACAGGAACACATCAGAAACCAGCAGGTACAGCGACCCTCCAGGATCTGAGTTTGAGACCACTGGCTAAAAGGGAATGTTCACCAAATTTTTTGCATATGTTGTTCCTTATGCGTTTTATGGTAGTAAGGCATTCCAAATATATCTTGATTCATTTTTAATAAGGTTTGGATCGGACCTTTGTACTGTTCTGCTCAGCAGTCTTCCAGTTTGGTACGGTCATACAATTCCCATCAGGCATCTCATAGACATCCTGGACAAAGTCTTTACAGTGAACTGTGGGAGCTTAAAAAACATTCTCACTTTTGGGTGAAGTCTTCCTTAAATGTATAAAGGCCATCTGCAGTGGCCCTAACATTTCTGCCTGCGTTTCACAGGGCTTGATTGTTATGGGAGCCCCAGGGACATCCTACTGGACTGGATCAGTTCTGGTGTACAACACATCCAGCAACGTGCTGTCTGCCTATGTGGATGACAGTAGTGCCGTTGACTATGGAAGCTACCTCGGTAAGTTCGTTCAATCTCCATGTACAGTTGAAGCCAAAAGTTTACATACTCCTAGGCTAAAGACATTCAAACTCAATTTTTCACAACTCCACACATTTCATGTTACCATACATTTCCTGTGTCAATTAGGGTATCTACTTTATTTCCTTAAGAGGTCATTTCAAAATAATAGCTAAGAGACAGATGCATTTCAGCTTTTATGTACTATATCAGATTTTCAGTGGGTCAAAAGTTTACATACACTTTGTTAGTGTTTGGTGGCATTGCCGTTTAATTGCTTAACTTGAATCAAACGCTTGGGGTAGCCTTCCACAAGCTTCTTACATACTTTGCTAGAATTTTTGCCTATTCCTCCTGACAGAACTGGTGTAACTCGATGAGGTTTGTGGGCCTCCTTACTCGGACACGCCTTTTCAGTTCAGTCCACAAATTTTTTATGGGATTCAGGTCAGGGCTTTGTGATGGCCACTCCAATACTTTCACTTTGTTGTCTTTAAGCCATTTTGGAGGGATGCTTAGGATCATTGTCCTGCTGGAAGACCCAGTTGTGACCAAGTTGTAACTTTCAAGCTGATGTCTTGAGGTGTTGCTTCAGTATTTCTAGATAATCTTCCTTCCTCATGATGCCATCTATTTTCTGAAGCGCACCAGTCCGTTTTCCAGCAAAACACAACTCACAGTTGGGATAGTGTTTTTCAGATTAAAATTCTCACCCTTTTTCCTCCATACATAGTGCTGATCATTATGGCCAAACAGTTAAATTTTAGTTTCATCTGACCAGAGAACACTCCTCCAAAGGGTTTTCGTCCTGGTGATCACTTGCAAACTTAATTCTGGCTTTTTTATGCCGGTCTTGGAGTAGGGGCATCTTTCTTGTGCGACAGCCTTTCAGGCCATGGCGATGTAGGATTCTCTTAATGGTGGATGTAGATACTTTGGTACCTGATGCCTCCAACTCCTTCACCAGTTCCTTTGTTGTTGTCTTGGGGTTCAGTTGAACCTTTTGGACCAAAGTTCGTTCAGTCCTGGGAGTTAATTTGTGCCTCCTTCCTGAACGATGCAGTGTCTGTGTGGTCCCAAGATTTTTATATTTGCATACAGTTGTTTGTACAGATGCTCATGGTATCTTCAGTTGTTTGGAAATTGCTCCTTAGGAGGAACCAGACTTTTGGAGGTCCACAATTTTTTTCCCGAGGTCTTGGCTGAGTTGCTTGGATTTCCCCATGGTATCAAGGGCAAAAAGGCAGTGGCTCTAAATGTAGACCCTTAAATACAGCCACAGGTGCCGATTAACTCCCAGTTAACTTCTAATTATGACAATTGGCCAATCAGAAGCTTCTAAAAAGTCATTACATCATTTTCTGGAATCTTCCAGACTGTTTAAAGAGACAGTCAACTTGGTGTATGTAAACTTTTGACCCACTGATATTCTGATATAGTGAATTAAAGCTGAAATACATCTCACTCTAATCGATTGTTTTAAAATTGCCTCTGATGTGAACAAAGTAGATGCCCTAATTGACTTGCCAAAAGAAATGTATGGTGACATCAAATGTGCAGAGTTGTGAAAAACCGAGTTTGAATCTCTTTAGCCTAGGTGTATATAAACTTTTGGCCTCAACTATAGCTGGCATGATAAAACACTCTTTAGTGACATGTAAAACAAAGACAAATATAGTTTACAGAACTTCTTCTGGCTGCTAGTCCATGTTTGGTGTGGTTTTTGTGGCTCTCACAGTGCAGCATGTTCTGATGTGCCTGAGCAGTAGTTAGAGAAAGTGAATGTGTAACAGGGCTTTGACTGACTGTTTGAACAGGAAGCTGATTATCATGCGATTGCCGTTGCTCAAGGTTTTTTTTATGGGAAACAGCAGTCTGTTCTCTAACCATAAAGAACGTAATGTTTCCTCTGAAAAACATGAGACTGAAAGGACATAATTCTGCGCTCTTCTGGCATACATGCCTTCATGTCTGAAAGCCATGCGCGTAAACAAAGGTTTTAGTCACGAGTCTGGCGGTGTTCTCAGCAGTGCCAGTCCGCCTGGTAACAGTGGCCTTTTTGTGGTGCAGCACATGAGGAGTGCACATTGAGGGCAGCACTACCTGTGGCCTAACACTGTCAGTGTCGTTTTCTCATCTGCAGGGTACTCCTTGCCTAACACTGTCAGTGTTGTTTTCTCATCTGCAGGGTACTCTGTGCCTAACACTGTCAGTGTCGTTTTCTCATCTGCAGGGTACTCCGTCCATAACACTGTCACTGTTGTTTTCTCATCCGCAGGATACTCCGAGCCTAACACTGTCAGTGTTGTTTTCTCATCCGCAGGGTACTCCGTTAGCGCGGGGCACTTCAGCCACCCGGAGAGCACAGAGGTGGTGGGAGGCGCCCCTCAGCATGGGCAGACTGGTAAAGTAAGAGTTAATTCTGCTTCCTTTTCTTACTGTCCCGAGAAAAAGGAAACAATGGCCTGGGTTCAGTCAACATTTTTCACCAACTTTGACTTCCAAATAAATCCAAGTTTTTCTTTTCTCCTTGAAGAGTTAATCGGGGTGATCGTTGAACTGGTCCCTAAAAGTGTAATGGCTAGTGAAAAGAGTGGAATATGTGGGTGAAATCCAGGCAGCCGTTGAAAAGATGCCTGAGGGTTTTCGGCTTTGTGTTTTCGGTTGTCTGGAGTGGAGTGATATGGGGAAGGTGGAGAGGCAGCATCTGTGGCTTCAGTTGGAGAGACTGGCTCAGATGTTTAATCAGGAAGAGTCTGTTTTTCAAAGGGAGGCCTGTGGGCCTCAATGTGAGTTCATGCCTTGTTATTGCAAGATGGTGTGATACCACTCCTGTGGCCAGAAAGGATTGACCTTCTCAGAGCTAATATTCAGAGCTAATATTCAGGAGCATTAGCTTCTACTCTGCGGAGCTGAAGGTGTGGTCTCCGTAGATTGTGTGATATCTCTAATTGAGGGAGAATGACTTCTCTGCTGTGATGTTGCCCACAGTCTTCTCCTCTGTGTGCAGACACAAACCGTGTGCAGTTTCTGCAGTAGTCATTAACATTAAAGGTTATGCACATTTTTGAGTGGTGTGAGCAGGATGTAATTGCTGGAAGCGTGACCAGCACTTGGCCTTCACATGGACATTTCACACGCAAGGTGCTGTGTTCGCCAAATGTTGAGCCAAAGAAATGCTCAGCAAACCTGTGTTCCACTCACAGCCCTGAGGCTTGATTGGTGTTCTGGCACAGCACCTGTGGTGTTAGGGCAGATTAAATCTGCTCCTCTAGGTTCCACATTATTATAATTGTTAATTGAAAGATTAGTTGAATTCTTCTGCAACGCACTTTTTCATTCTGACAGTATCCACAAGTTTTTCAAATGATTTGATAATCCTTTACAAAGGTGTGCATGCTTGTTCCTTTATTTTTTTTAAAGACTATTTTATTTTCAAGATACACTGTAGGCCTGGGTCAAACACAAACTGATTTAGTTTATTTCATGAAAACACAGTTTGGCAGGTTAATTTGTTGATAGCTGAAAAAACTAAAATGTATGTCAAAAAAACTTTTTTTTTGGGAGAAAATGAATTAAATTGTTGGTTGAATTCAATAGCCTATTGATCATAGTCTCCAGTCCTACATTATATGGTGTTTTATAAGGAGGAACCATTTTGTTTTTGCTTTTTAAAACAGTTTAACTCTGCACATTGGACAAGAGAATGCCAAACTGCATAACTCATTGTTTGTTTCACCTGAGAGAAGAAGGTAGTATGACAGAAACATGTCCATCCTTTTCTCCAAGATGTGATTCTAATCAGCTATGGTAACACTGTGGGAAATTCAGATATCATGCTGTTCTCTTCTGGGAAGCAGAATGTCTATTTCACTAAAAGCCCCCAACTGCATTCAACTGCGTTTCTTCCTCTGCTGGACCACGGCTAGCGATTAGTCACGATTTTATTGGCCCCCACATCAGACCAATGGCACCATGACTTACTGGGTCACAAGAGCCATACGGAGCAATCAGAAGCTCACACATTAACAGTTCCTTCAGATCAAATGATGAATGGCTGAGGTAATGTCTTTGTGGTTGGTGGGGAAGTACCACGTCCACTGCAGTCAGTCCTTCTGTAAAACTTTTTTAGAGCTCCAAAATACGACCTTGCCGCTCTCTCTCCCAGGCATACATATTCCAGGTGCAGTCCAACATTCTGAAAATCATCTTTGAGGCCAAGGGTCATAAGGTTAGTGCCACTATAATAATAGTAATAATAATAATAATAAAAATAATAATTGAATGTATAGCGCTTTTCAGATTGTGCTCGGTGAAGCAGTGAACCCCAGAAAGGTGGGGCTGTTTTAAAGGAATGCCGTTTCCCTGTGCACAGCTGGGCTCCTATTTCGGGGCGGCAGTCTGTGCGGTGGACCTGAACGCAGACGGCCTTTCGGACCTCTTGGTGGGAGCTCCCATGTACAGCACCGTGCGGGAAGAGGGGCGTGTGCACGTCTACATCAACCAGGGAGCTGTGAGTCAGCGGCCTCTTCCCACACCCAGGGGCTTCACACACCACCCAGGGGCTCACACACCACCCAGGGACTCACACACCGCCCAGGGGCTTCACACACCACCCAGGGGCTCACACACCACCCAGGGGCTCATACACCACCCAGGGACTTCATACACCACCCAGGGGATTCACACACCACCCAGGGACTCACACACCACCCAGGGGCTCACACACCACCCAGGGGCTTCACACACCGCCCAGGGGCTTCACACACCACCCAGGGGCTCACACACCACCCAGGGACTCACACACCACCCAGGGACTCACACACCACCCAGGGACTCACACACCGCCCAGGGGCTTCACACACCACCCAGGGGCTCACACACCACCCAGGGACTCACACACCACCCAGGGACTCACACACCACCCAGGGACTCACACATCACCCAGGGGATTCACACACCACCCAGGGGCTCACACACCACCCAGGGGCTTCACACACCACCCAGGGGATTCACACACCACCCAGGGGCTTCACACACCACCCAGAGACTCACACACCACCCAGGGGATTCACACACCACCCAGGGGCTCACACACCACCCAGGGGATTCACACACCACCCAGGGACTCACACACCACCCAGGGGATTCACACACCACCCAGGGACTTCATACACTACCCAGGGGATTCACACACCACCCAGGGGCTCACACACTACCCAGGGACTCACACACCACCCAGAGACTCATACACCACCCAGGGACTCATACACCACCCAGAGACTCACACACCACCCAGGGGCTCACACACTACCCAGGGACTCACACACCACCCAGAGACTCATACACCACCCAGGGACTCATACACCACCCAGGGACTCACACACCGCCCAGGGGCTTCACACACCACCCAGGGGATTCACACACCACCCAGGGGCTTCACACACCACCCAGGGGATTCACACACCACCCAGGGGCTCACACACCACCCAGGGGCTCACACACCACCCAGGGACTCACACACCACCCAGGGACTCACACACCACCCAGGGGCTCACACACCACCCAGGGGCTTCACACACCACCCAGGGGCTTCACACACCACCCAGGGCTTCACACACCACCCAGGGGCTCACACACCACCCAAGGACTTCCCCACACCACCCAAGGATTTCACACACCACCCAGGGGCTCACACACCACCCAAGGATTTCACACACCACCCATGGACTTCCCACACCACCCAGGGGCTTCATACACCACCCAGGGGATTCATACACCACCCAGGGACTCACACACCACCCAGGGGCTTCCCACACCACCCAGGGGCTCACACATCGCCCAGCAGCTTGACACCACCCAGGGGCCACGTCACAAACTGCCATGGGCATGGGCTTAATGCTGAGTTGGGCAATGCAACCATTTTGTATCATAATCGGTGCAGTTTTAGCCATGAAAAGCTTCTTTAAAAATAATCTGTGATATTTCGACTAGCTGTGACGGATTTAAGGACTACATTGAAGTGGAAATGATATAAAACTGCATAGTGTTTTATTCATTACATTTTTGTCATATCTGATTGTTTGCTGTTGGGTACACCATGGCATGTGCTTGTAGTAGTATGATAATTGTCCTGAAAAGTTTTAGAGACACCATGGATTCAGGGCATCAATGAGTAACATAAATGCACTGTGGTAAATGAATAGTATTAATCAATAGGTGTGTGCGTTTTGCTTCAGCTTTGAAATCACATTCCTGGTCATTAAGACATACATTAATATTTTTTTCTCAACCTAAGGACTTGTCAGTACAGACTGTCTGCTTGAATTTGAGATATTCATATCTGGGGATGTGTGTAGGAATTGCAGACTTTTTTGGGATGGCAGGTATGCCATCTCGCCAAGTTACACCTGGGCAGGCCATGCCTCATACCTATACAGCACCGAAAGTTTGGCACTTTTCAGGGTTTCCTACAGAAATAACTGCAATGACCACAGCCCTTAAAAACATTAATTTCTGTATCTTCTTACCAACAGACAGAATTCACAAATAGCTTCACACGTCCACACAACAAAACCCCAAATTTAGGGGATTTAACATTTTTTTCTATCTTTTTTCTTCTCCTTCTTCTTCTAGCCAATTTCATCATCACTAATGCTTCAGGCCCACAAAGAATATATCTCCCCATTGGGCATTGAGCTACATCAGCCAATAAAAACATTGGATGCGCGTGCATAATGGACATATATGTAGAATAAATATAAAAAAACAAAAGAACATTGTGGCCCCCATGGCTGGTTGGCTAGCAGCTCACTGGTGATGTGTTTGGCTATGGGATGAGTGAGCGAGTGAGAGGCTTGGGTTCCAATCCCACCTCTGACTCAGGCTAATCTTTAACTTGTTACACTAGTTTGCTTGTTAATTGGTAATTGCCTGAAACAGTTCTAACTATTTGCAGCTGTATAATCTTTCGGGAAACTCATTATATTTCTGAGAGCCATTCTCTGTATTTCGCATGCAAACCCCATATAATATCATTTCATGATTAGGGATGGGTATCCCTTCTACAACAGCACTCATCAAAACTGAAGCGGTTGTCTACCTTATTTAAAAGAATTAGCAATCAATGACATTAAAGAACATCTTTTTATTGCCAAGGCACATCCCATTGTTTGAATTTCTCTGGGTAAAATACAACCACACTTTGGACAGGTTCACTTTCATTATTTTGACTGATTTTATCATTAGCTAGCTTGCTAACGAGTCAACTGAACAAGTGTTATTAGTAGCGGTGGCACTGAAATTAAGCGTTGCGATTCGGTCCATTAGGAAATATTACTGGTCGTTTGGGAACTGGTGCCTGATACTGGGTTGTGGTACCAAACCATATTCATGATTCAGCTTGCTACATGACTGTTGGAGTCCTTTTTTACATGCAACAATCAAAATGCTCAAGCATACAGGCAAGATTAAATTAATCAATTACACCATTCATGGCCATTTAAGAAAGGAAGTGTATATTATGGAGTCAGAATAATGGCAGATTTGCATGTGTAGATACAAGGCTCGCAAGCAAAAAAGAAAACTTCACGCGTGCAAATCCCAAGCTCATGACTATAAAAAAAGAACCGCGAACGTAAAACAAGGTCATGAGGAGGAAAAAAAAAACAGTGTAGGCGCACCAAGGACTTCAGGCATGCAAGTGGAATTTTTGCATTATTTTGCTTTTTCTTTGCATTATGATCCTGGAAGTCATGTGTTGCAGAATAATTATTAATGACAAGATATCATAGTATATGATAGTGTTCTTATTTTCATATAGTTAATTTAATTTTTAAATAATATGGACTGTCCTTGGGACCCAAGACTACTGATTTCACATGATTCTCATGGTGGGTGGGCTGTTTCACGCCATAGGTTTTACTTGGTCATTTCCAGAGGTCTGTACGCAGATTAGAAATGTGTGTCACATGTTCATGTAAACAGGTTTATGTTTCATAATAACCCTAACTCTAACCCTAACCTTAACCATAATCCTAATTGTCTGAGTGTTTACCCTAAAATTACAAATGTCTGATATACTTTTTGCTGCATTCATATTATTTAGCTTAGACTACAGTGCACTCTAAATGTCACAGCAGTTTAATGAATGCTGTTCACCCTAAACACAGTCGAAGAAAGAGCAATTGGCACATTGTCAAGCAATTTCAGCCCTAATGTGATTGAATGGTATGTCAAATCTCACAATATCACATTTTCCTTGGTTTGTGCTGAACAGGAAAGTCCCTACACATGGGAAACTTTGTTACCTTCATAGTAGCCAACTACCATTACACGTATGCGTGTGTCTGTTTTCAGGTTAATATGAAGGAAGAAGAGTTTGAGTTAGTAGGAAGCGACTCCTATGCTGCTCGGTTCGGAGAAACCATAACTAATCTGGGAGACATTGATGATGATGGGTTTCCAGGTTAGTTTACCTCTTCACTATCCTTTCTGTTTGATATAAATGCGATGGGTAAGCCGTCTTTCACACTCGAGACCCATGTGTATGTAGCACACGGTGCATTCTGGTGGGATTTCATAGAGAGAGCAGGGATGGGAACCTATATCCCTGTAACCCCAACTGAGCGACAGTTGCTCCACTGTGTCCCTGTAACCCCAACTGAGGGACAGTTGCTCCACTGTGTCCCTGTAACCCCAGCTGTGAGTGACAGTTGCTCCACTGTGTCCCTGTAACCCCAGCTATAAGTGATAGTTGCTCCACTGTGTCCCTGTAACCCTAGCTGTAAGTGACAGTTCCTCCACTGTGTCCCTGTAACCCCAGCTGTGAGTGACAGTTGCTCCACTGTGTCCCTGTAACCCCAGCTGTGAGTGACAGTTGCTCCACTGTGTCCCTGTAACCCCAGCTGTAAGTGACAGTTGCTCCACTGTGTCCCTGTAACCCCAGCTGTAAGTGACAGTTGCTCCACTGTGTCCCTGTAACCCCAGCTGTAAGTGACAATTACTCCACTGTGTCCCTGTAACCTCAGCTGTAAGTGACAGTTGCTCCACTGTGTCCCTGTAACCCCAGCTGTAAGTGACATTTGCCCACTGTGTGCCTGTAACCCCAGCTGTAAGTGACAGTTGCTCCACTGTGTCCCTGTAACCCCAGCTGTGAGTGACAGTTGCTCCACTGTGTCCCTGTAACCCCAGTTGTAAATGATGGTTAAATGTTGCAGATGTTGCCGTGGCAGCGCCTCAGGAGGAAGACTTGCGGGGGGCTATTTATATCTACAATGGAAGGAAGAGCGGGATCGCGCGGTCTTTCTCTCAAGTACGTCCCCGGCGGCCGCTAGTGCGGGCTGGACTGCCCAGGTCCCACACCCGCATGCTGACAGCTGTCCCATTGTTCTCCCTCCTCTCTGGACACATGAGCCAGACAGCCGGAAAGAAAGTGGCGCGATGAATCGCTGCAGTTCCTCGGGCTGCTGTGCTGCTCTTCTGCACGTTTGTGTGGAGTTGTTAAAGCTCGTCATTTTCATTGTAACGTGTGCTCAGTTGCCATCTTGGTAGAGAAAGACCTTCCTTTGATAATATATATAGATTGGTTCTAATAATGACATCATTAGGTTAACTGCTTACAGAAAACTTGCATTTGTGTTGTCCTCTGCTCTTGTAAAGCAAATGGAAGAGAAGTGTCCATCTTCATCCATGACTCTGGGTCTTTTCCCCTCAGCGTATCACTGGGTCTGTGCTGGGTAATGCCTTTAAGATGTTTGGCCAGTCGGTGTCTGGAGGAATCGATGTCGATGGCAATGGTTACTCAGGTAACACACTGTGTTTTGATTTTGGCTTTTTAATTCATAAAAATGAATAAACAGAACTACATAAGATTTTTCAGTGTGAGTTTTGCAAGTAGGATAAGGGGCATAGGTGTAAAGTAACAAATGGTACATTTTTACTTAGAATGCTTGCTAGTAAGTTAGCAGGACTAGCTGTGTGATCTCTTTTGAAAAGCATTTGCTTTTCAAAAGGAATTTTTTTTTTTTGGGGGGGGGGGCCCTAACAGTACCACTCAGTACATGATGATATTGGTGGGGGGGTTTGATGTTTTCCCAAAGTTTGGAGGATGTGTCCCTGCTCCCAGGTGTCTGATGTGTTTCACTCTGTATGTGTTCACAGATGTTGCAGTGGGAGCATTGCTGTCTGACTCTGCCGTTATACTGAGGTAAGACAAGCTCTTTATCTCTGTAGCCACGAGTGCAGGGACCGGCTATCTGGACAATCTGCTCTTTGACATTTCAGATTAGTTCAAATAGGTTTACTTTGATTAAACCTCATTCAAGGCAAAGTCAGATCCCTGGAACCAGAACAGGTAACTTTAATAGTGCTCTTTCCCCAGTTGCAGTTGGTTTGCTGAAGACTGCCTGTACTTTTCCACTCTGTTAAGGCAGGGAGAGCAGAGAGGGTTATAGATAGAGATGGGATCGCAGTACAGAGAGGGTTACAGACAGAGATGGAATCACAGTACAGAGAGGGTTACAGATAGAGATGGGATCGCAGTACAGAGAGGGTTACAGACAGAGATGGGATCACAGTACAGAGAGGGGTACAGACGAAGATGGGATCACAGTACAGCGAGGGTTACAGATAGAGATGGGATCACAGTACAGAGAGGGTTACAGATAGAGATGGGATCACAGTACAGAGAGGGTTACAGATAGAGATGGGATCACAGTACAGAGAGAGTTAAAGAAAGAGATGGGATCACAGTACAGAGAGGGGTACAGACGAAGATGGGATCACAGTACAGCGAGGGTTACAGATAGAGATGGGATCACAGTACAGAGAGGGTTACAGATAGAGATGGGATCACAGTACAGAGAGGGTTACAGATAGAGATGGGATCACAGTACAGAGAGAGTTTAAAGAAAGAGATGGGATCACAGTACAGAGAGATGGCGAGGGTTACAGATAGAGATGGGATCACAGTACAGAGAGGGTTACAGATAGAGATGGGATCACAGTACAGAGAGGGTTACAGATAGAGATGGGATCACAGTACAGAGAGGGTTACAGATAGAGATAGGATCACAGTACAGAGAGGGGTACAGATAGAGATGGGATCACAGTACAGAGAGGGTTACAGATAGAGATGGGTTCACAGTACAGAGAGGGTTACAGATAGAGATGGGATCACAGTACAGAGAGGGTTACAGATAGAGATTGGATCACAGTACAGAGAGGGTTACAGATAGAGATGGGATCACAGTACATAAAGGGTTACAGATAGAGATGGGATCACAGTACAGAGAGGGTTACAGATAGAGATGGGATCACAGTACAGAGAGGGTTACAGATAGAAATGGGTTCACAGTACAGAGAGGGCTTTTTGAAAAAAGTGTTGGCAGCCACATGGAGGAGATGGGTGGAGATGGGCAGATTAGGGTGGAGATGGAGATGGTGGAGATGGGTGTAGATGGGCAGATAGGGGTGGAGATGGCGATGGTGGAGATGGGTGTAGATGGGCAGATGGGGTAGAGATGGGGATGGTGGAGATGGGTGTAGATGGGCAGATTGGGGTGGAGATGGAGATGGTGGAGATGGGCACATAGGGGTGGAGGTGGTGATGGCGGAGATGGGTGGAGATGGACAGATGGCAGGAGATGTAGATGGTGGAGATGGGCAGATGGGTGTGGAGATGTAGATGGTGGAGATGGGTGTAGGTGGTCAGATAGGGGTGGAGGTGGCAATGGTGGAGATGGATGGAGATGGGCAGATGGGTGTGGAGATGTAGATGGTGGAGATGGGTGGAGATGGTCAGATAGGGGTGGAGGTGGCAATGGTGGAGATGGATGGAGATGGGCAGATGTGGGGGGAGATGTAGATGGTGGAGATGGGTGGAGATGGGCAGATGGGGTGGAGATTGGCAGATGTGGGTGGAGATGGGTGGAGCTCTCTAAGCTCCATGCATATGGCTGGTGACGGTGGTGATGGCACTGTTTGCGGCAGGACGCGGGCGGTGGTGATGGTGGAGGCCTTCATGCTCCTCCCTCCCAGCGTGAACCGCAGCGAGCCGTCCTGTTCTGCCTCGGTACAGCCCGGCGCCTGCATCAACGCCAGCGTCTGCTTCAGAGTCCGCGGGAGGCGCATCTCTGGGCACATCGGTGAGGGACCCTAAACCTAACCCTATCCCTCGCCTTCACCCCTGTGCTGCAGCAGGGGTTTCATTTCACAACCACGCCTTCACCCCTGTCCTGCAGCATGGGTTTCATTTCCGCACCCACGCCACGTATGTAAAACTTCCCACGGTGCTGTCATAAGGTTGATAGTACTTAGTTGAGTTATTAAATTTAAATTAATTTATTGTATTATTTCAAATTTATTTACAGTTCAGTGATCAAAGATCACCGTTTAGGGGTCACCCTCAGTTACTCTGGTAGTGGCACAGCACTCTGAATACTGAACCCAGAATGGCTAGAGATCACCTTTTATCTACCTCAAGTCTTTAAATTATTTAAAGGGAATTGACCCTCGGCACTTACGAATTCAGATGTCTCTATTTGACTTCGTTGGTGGATCATTCCATCAGCATGAGAGAGAAAACACAATCACACATACAAAAATATAAGCTTTAATGACAAATAATTCAGAAAATTAAGCAGTTTGGTTGTAATATGGGATAAGGATACTGGTACAGTATAGCACAATACAACTCTGTACATATAAGGTAGCATGTAGTGAAAAATCAGATGTGAACATATTAGAATAATTGTTCATAAGTGATGCGCTGTCTCAACAAGGTTGCTGGGTACCGCTACTCAGAAACTCACTATGAACTAACACAATTCTACGCACGTAGCCTATGATTAGTATGAGACAGACAACAATCAGCTACACTCGGCCCATAACACAAAGGTCTTTAACCATACAATTAGGTTTACAGTCCGGCAGATGTCTTGCTACTGCTGGCCTCGTATGGATGCACGCATAAATAGGTAATGGTAGGTTACACCTCGAATTATGGCGTTACTTACGAGTCAGACTGTGGAGAGGAGAGGAAGAGAGGAAAGAGG
Source organism: Anguilla japonica (assembly GCA_025169545.1). NCBI lineage: Eukaryota > Metazoa > Chordata > Actinopteri > Anguilliformes > Anguillidae > Anguilla > Anguilla japonica. The sequence continues at coordinate 1,794,833 of CM045897.1, forward strand.
GAGGAGAAAGTGATCCCCGAGACCCAGCTGAGGCAGCAAGCGCTAAGTTGAAAGCCAGAAAATGCAGCTTGGGACAGGCCAGCTTGATCAGTGACACCGGACTCCCAACACGAGCCCATCTGTACTTCAAGGCGCAGACACAAGGTTCCAAACAGTGCGAACACTTGGAAGTGCAACGGTACAGCGATCCAGGGTAATAATTATTCAGTTTTTATCTAATTGGATAATTATTTAGCAATGCAAGAAAGGTGAATATACGTTTCCCCCAACCTTCGTTGTGAATATTAAAAGATAACCATACCATACATGATTAATTTTGGTTCAGGTTACGGGAAAATGAAGAACTATGAAGGACTGGAGTTAAACCTGCAGACACTGCGGCCCTCCAAAACTGGAGTTAAACCTGCAGACACTGCGGCCCTCCAGGACTGGAGTTAAACCTGCTGACACTTTGGCCCTCCAGGACTGGAGTTAAACCTGCTGACACTTTGGCCCTCCAGGACTGGAGTTAAACCTGTAGACACTGCAGCCCTCCAAGACTGGAGTTAAACCTGCAACACATAGCACCTCTCCAGGACTGGAGTTAAATCTGCAGACGCCACAGCCCTCCAGGACTGGAGTTAAACCTGCAGACACTGCGGCCCTCCAATAATGGAGTTAAACCTGCAGACGCTACAGCCCTCCAGGACTGGAGTTAAACCTGCAGGCACTGCAGCCCTCCAGGACTTGAGTTTGACTTCCCTGGTGAGCTGTAGGACGGTAGGGAGAAAGCAACTGACTGTGTCTGTCTACTGGTTTGGGCAGGGCTGCTGTACAACCTGACCGTGGACGTGCGCCGGAAGGAGGGCTTCCCGCCCCGCTTCTCCTTCAGCGGGAATGGGACGTCCAACACCACGGCGGGGAGGGCCAAAGTCAAACATGAGCAGCTCTCCTGCGTCACCCACCAGGTTTTCATGAGGGTGAGTAAGCTGGGCCCCCGGCTGATGCACACTACACCCCTGCTGATGCACACTACACCCCTGCTGATGCACACTACACCCCTTCTGATGCGCACTACAGCCCTACTGATGCACGCTACACCCCTGCTGATGCACACTACACCCCTGCTGATGCACACTAGACCCCTTCTGATGCGCACTACAGCCCTACTGATGCACGCTACACCCCTGCTGATGCACAGTACACCCCTGCTGGTGCACACTAGATCCCTGCTGATGCACACTACACCCCTACTGATGCACGCTACACCCCTGCTGATGCACACTACACACCTGCTGATGCACACTAGACCCCTGCTGATGCACACTACACCCCTGCTGATGCACACTACACCCCTGCTGATCCACACTACACCCCTGCTGATGCACACTACACCCCTGCTGATGCACACTACACCCCTGCTGATGCACAGTACACCCCTACTGATGCACACTGGACCCCTGCTGATGCACACTACACCCCTACTGATGCACACTACACCCTTGCTGATGCATGCTACACCCCTGCTGATGCACACTAGGCTCCTGATGTTTTTGTGATCAAGGATGCTGATCTATGCAGTACTGGTATTAATAATCGGTGGGCAGGATACTGCCCAAGCCTCTATAACTACCTGGTAGATATGGAGGACTAAACACGCCAAAATGAAATAAATAAATAAACATGGAATTATATAAATAAATATTAGGGCTGTCAAAGTTAACATGATAATAACGCGTTAACTCAAATTCGTTTTAACACCACAAATTTTTTTGACGCATTAATGCATGTTCTGTTATGATGACCATTTGCCCGACCCTTATGCTGCGTTCAGGACAACTCGAAACTAGTAAAAAATGAGGTCCAACTTGTGAAAAAAGCAACGGAACGGTCGTAGAACTCGGAATTATAGGTCGGAAATTCGAGCATCATTTCTGAGCTCCGACTTTTCCGACTTCCTGATTCCTCTTCGAACCTCCCCCTCACTACCCATCTTCCGCCGTGGCCTGAAGACTCATCTCTTCAGACTATACCTGGACTAACCACCACCACGCTGTATATTTCACTCTAAGTCTCCCCGCCCTTTTTCATGACACTTGTTACATGTTGCCCCATCCCAGCACTATTTGGTAATTTGTATTTGTCCTAATACTGTAGCTTGTTCTTCTGCCTAGTTGGCTTTGCAGAGGTTAGGCCTGAATAGCGTTCACTGTGTGAACTAAACTGTGCTCTTGGCTAGAAATAGCTGTACAAAATAAGTATTGTACCTTATCGAACCTGTGTTTAGTAGTTGTCTATGACCATGAAATGCACTTTTTTGTACGTCGCTTTGGATAAAAAGCGTCTGCCAAATAAATGTAATATAATGTAATGTAATGGTGACGTCACAGTAAGATAAATGGCGGCATTTGTAGTTTATGGTAAGAAAGGAAAATGGTGTATTTAGGCTTTTCATGCATTTTCATTTGGGTGTGTGATTATGTGATATGCTTTAGTATCGTTTATGTTTCCCATTCATTATAGCAATATGTGAAATTTAAAAGTTACAAAAAGTTCCATCAGCAGCTTTTTTCGCTAGCCAGCATAGCTAGAAAACGTTATTTTGCTCAGAAATAAATGCTGCAAATGATATAACGAAACACCTGACAGTGATACCATATTTACATTTCAGTAGCCTACTACTGCAGCCTAACTAGTTTTGCGGTTTCACTCTATTTACTCATTTAATATACTCCTTAACAATAAAATAAAGCAGTGTTTTCTGTGGGAATCCATGTTTTCCCCAGTAAAACAGCGTGAATGCAGTTTTTCATTGTCTGGGCATATTGTTCAGAAGAAGCAAGCTGCCCTGTCGTCTAACAATGTAAACAGGTTTGTCTGTTTAAACAACTGGCTCGGTGCATAGAAATAGAAGTATAGCCTAAATGTTGTATCCAAAGAAATGAAAGTATATAGCCTATAGGGGTGTGCAGAGACGTCATTATCTGTATCTGTATCTGTACCTGTTCAACCAACAAAATTATCTGTATCTGTATCTGTATCTGTATTTGGATAGAAGACCGGAAGTGTGCGTGGTTTATACCGGAAGTCGCGTTAAATCAGGCAAATGTTGTATTTTCTAACATAATATTCATTGCCAATGCAATGGCATATAATTAATTATGAAATATATTTCCACATCCTCACACTGTACTTTTCATCTCTCTCTCTTTTTTTATTTTTAACTAAACTAAGTTTTATGAACTATCTGAACCCCAGCACATCCCCACCCCCCCTTTAACTGGGGTACATTGAACAATCAGAAACAGAAAAAAATGTTTTATAAATCGAAAGATTCTGTTTTTCATTGGAAATAGAAACTATTTACTAGGGATGAGCGAGTACACCATTATCTGTATCTGTATCTGTTCAACCAACTAAATTATCTGTATCCGTATCCGTACTCGGAATGGGCGGGGCTTAAACCGGAAATGGATGGGGCATAACCGGAAGTTTGTATTTTAACGTCTTAGCAAAGCCCCTAGTGGTTGGCACGCTGGCATGCCGAGATTACTGAACTCAGACATTCAGTGCTACTGCAACCAAAGTATGAGTTAAAAACAGAAACACTTTGTTTTAGTTTCATAAGTAGACCACACATGACAACTATGCCGAATACGGAGTTTCGCCGCGCCACCATTGTCACTCTGGTCGTTCATTTAACATGCACCCCCTCCCTGCAACTACACCCCCCACCCATGACATAATGAAGAATATTGTCTATCTGTGCATTCATACAAATATTCTTTCACCACTCAAATATAGTATTCCATCATAGCAACAAGATAAACCCAACAATAGCCCTAAGATATGCAAATACAGCAGTGAAAATGCTGCTCACTGAATAACAAAATAAACGAGACAAAGTTTTAAAAAATGATACCATGTAATTCTACAGTCAATATCTGGGACTAAGTATTGAATAAATATACAACCTTACCATTGGTTTTACGCGTAGAGGTGTCCCTTTTGAGACTGAGTGGTCATATATTTTCTTGGACAATCCGTTTGTGAAATATACGCGCATTTGTGATGCTTGGGTAGGCTACTTTCCAAAATAGCTTGAGTAATACCACACGTGTCATTTACGGCATTGTCGCCCTTTTTAGTACAGTCTGGCTTCACTGACAATTCATTTATTCAGTAGGTGTACATGCTTTCTAACGATGTATAACATTGTCTAATTTTGCTTTTGGTCTGCATAACCAAAATTTTTCTTATCATCGCATTCACTTACGGATTCACTCTGTGGTAGCAGTAAAAGACGCTGCACCTAACGAAACATGGTCAACGATTTTTCGTAATTTCTTGGAAAATGCTATTATTATTGAGGACTTCTGGGTATAGGTAAGCCATATGTTTGCTGATAGACCTAGCTGACATCGTTTTCTGGAGCAAAACAGAAGCAAATAAAACAGCATCATTGATTTACTGTCTCTGTCTCCATCTACTAAACATAGATAAGATTTCATCATTGCTATGTAAGTATTACTGATCAAAATACTTCGGTTATTTTTGAAATTGAGTGTCATTAAATAGGTTAGTGGTATTATATAATGTGGATATTTTACACTGTAATGTAAGCGTTAGTTAGTAGTGAAATCATTTTTGTGAAGCATGCAACAGTGATGACGTGAGAGTTGGAACATTGCCAAAACGTGGTGGACAGTTGAAAATTGTTTTCATGTCGTCCCATCGCCATACAAGAAAACATACGGGAGTACAGAGTATAGAAATACATACAAGAGTTAATTATTACACATTTAGGTACTGTACCGAATTGTGTGACAATATTTTTGCATTATTTTTAATCTGATAGCAATGTTTCATCTTAAACCTTCAGAAGGGGCTCATTTATATGCTTTATAATGGACAAAAAGCATTTTATTCATTTTTGGAGAGATTCTGGATATGTTTCTGGACCCCTAGATATTTTAGACCACTGTAGTGACAAGAAGGTTTGTAATTCACACTTGAAAATGATGCAACAGTGTGTTTCTTGAGTCAAAACAATTGATTTGTAGTGAAATACGTGAATTTTTTGTGATTTACAGCCATGCATAATTTAGACATTTTGAATAGATTTGGAGACTCTGGGTACACTGCTTAGTTTTTGCTTCATAAATTTATAGTAGTTCTACATATCCACCCTTAGATTTTATGAACATGTGGTCAAGACGTTTTTGATCCAGCACATTTATAGTTTAACCTGCTGTATATATGCAATCTCTCAGTATTTCATTGCAAATTAAAAAAGTGCAAATTCTTTTTTGATTTTTTGTCTAGACAATTGCATTTGTAGCACCTTATTTCTTCCAAAATTATGAATATAAACTAATCTGCGTTAGTATTAAATGGTAAATGGACTGCATTTATATAGCGCTTTTATCCAGTATTGTAAATTGTACAAATGTCTTGCTTCATTTAATGGTTAATGGACTGCATTTATATAGCGCTTTTATCCAAAGCGCTTTACAATTGATGCCTCTCATTCGCCAGAGCAGTTAGAGGTTAGGGGTTAGGTGTGTTGCTTAAGGACACTTCGACATGCCCAGGGCGGGGTTTGAACCGGCAACCCTCCGACTGCCAGACAATCGGTCTTACCTCCTGAGCTATATCGACCCTATATCATTTAAGCCATTTTCAAGTCTCTGTGGTGATCACATCTGGTATTATAAAGCTTTAAATAGGGTACCCCCTAAATGGGCAAGAATTGGCAAGAATTGGCAAGATTTGGCATGTGCGTTAAAGGGTTAATTGAATTCCAATAATAAATAAACATACATTTGCATAAAGCAAGCATATTTGTACACTCCCATGTTGATAAGAGTATTAAACACTTGAAAAATCTCCCTTTAAGGTACATCTTTGAACAGATAAAAAATGTGTGATTAATTTGTGATTAATCGCAATTAACTATGGATCAATCATGCAATTAATCGTGATTAAATATTTTAATTGATTGACAGCCCTAATAAATATATAAATAAATAATGTAATTGGTGAATAATTATATAAATACTTCATTTTTTAAAAAGTTGAATTAAATCGAATTAAATTGTTGTCCCCTCATGATTGTCCTTTTCACAATAACATACTTATAACATATTCTATTTTATTTCATAATATCATGTTGTATTTACCAGTGTCTTTTCAAATTACTTATTTCCAAATGGCGTTTTTACAGTAATTTCAAACTCCATTTTCCATTGCATAATGAGACTTTTCGAAATGGTAAGACCTTTCAATCAACATGAGTAGGGAGTGATCACTCACGGTCATTGGTTGCTTACACATTCAAGCAAAAGCAGCAGCGTTGCAAATGTCGATCTTCATGATAAAATTATAGCTAGCTAGTTCGGTAAGCCGTAGTGCTGTAGCTATTGATGCACTAGTTACTCCACGCACATTCATTCCCAACATAGGGTGCAAATCAGCAAACAATGCTTCCACAAATGTATTGAATGATTGCAGATCCTTTACTGGAATGAAAGCAAGTTGCAAAAACATGAAACGCACAGGTTAAAGTTATCATGATGATGCAACGTCATTATAACCAATCTAACAATCTGTGATTAAGAACATTGCTTGCTTGCTACGTAGCTAGCGGGGCTAATGTGGCTCGAAGTACCTGCCTAGCAGGGTTGGTGAAATGTCTTTGTGGCTGTCTCCCAAAAGATAGGCAGAAGCTAGTTTTAACTAGTCACTAGCAAATGAAAGTGCCTTTATTTAGATCCAACATTCAAATGCTGGCTTGATTGTTTTTTCATAACTATGCTAGCTAGGAACATCACTGATTAAGAACCTACTGTTTGGTAGCTAGCCAGTTATCAGGGCTAATGCTGCTAGCCATCCCACTCACTGTTCCTGGCCAGCAGGGCCATCTCCCTTATTACTGCCTCTTCAAATGCTGACAGAAGCTAGAAAGCTAGTTTTAACTAGCTGCTTAGCACATGCCAGTGCCATTGCTTTGATCCAGGTCTCATTTCCTTAACTTTTTATTCATTATTCAGCTTACGTTCGAAAATTGTTTTCTTGTCGTGTACCGAAAACATCTGCATCATATAGTCAGTGGATGCAATACCTTGCTTCTCCTAACTGAATATTATGTTATAGCATTGAAACGAGCATAGGTAGCTAAGTAACTACCAGCCCACAGATTTGACCCATTGCACCAGGCACTGACCAGAACAAGACCAAATGATCAATCGCAAAAGATTACCAAATCAGTGGGCAGGTCCAGCCCCGCTGGGTTTGATTGAAGGAAGTATTACCATTTTGAAACGTGTCATGAAAAACGGCGTTCAGAAATAAAAACGCCATTTGGGAATAAGTAATACGGAAAAGTGTCATTATTAAATGAAAAATTATATTCGGAAATACGACATGTTATTATGAAACAAAATATAACTTTATTGTGAAAAGATCAGCCATGAGGTGTGAATTATTTAATTATTTCAAGATAAAATGAAGTATTGATTTAATTATTTACAAATGTGTGTATTTATTTATATATTTATTTATATAATTCCTCATTCATTTAATTATTTTATTTTGACACATTTAGTCCTCCACTGGCAGAGGTAGTAACTGAACTGAAAAGAATGAGAACTTTGGATATACAACAAAAGAAACATACACCGTGGAACCTAATCAAATTGTAAATTTTATTATGTAGCCGAGGGCAGCAACCGCGTCAAAACCTGCAAGAGCCACACGAGAGAGCCGGAGAACCACAGACAAACGTGCACATCACAAACGTGCACACACACACACACACACATGCACAAACACACACGTACATGGCACATGCATGCCCACACACACACACACGCACGCATTTACACACAAACACATGCAAACATATACTCGCAAGAAAGGCATGTGGAGGAAGGTGGAAAGAAACACAAAACGCTGGTAACATCATATCCTCAAAAAACCCCATCAGCCTGCTTTCTGCCTGGACACATGGGATGGAAGGGAACTGTAAGAATGACATGATTGCATTTTCTAGGAGAGAGAAGACTCAACACAGTCAGAGAGACAGAGCAGACTCAACACAGTCAGAGAGACAGAGCAGACTCAACACAGTCAGAAAGACAGAACAGACTCAACACATTCAGAGAGACAGAGTAGACTAAGCACAGTCAGAGAGACAGAGCAGACTCAACACAGTCAGAGAGACAGAGCAGACTCAACACAGTCAGAGAGACAGAGTAGACTCAACACAGTCACAGATACAGAGCAAACTTAACACAGTTAGAGAGACAGAGCAGACTCAACACAGTTAGAGAGACAGAGCAGACTCAACACAGTCAGAGATAGAGTAGACTCAACACAGTCAGAGAGACAAGCAGACTCAACACATTTAGAGAGACAGAGCAGAATCAACACAGTTAGAGAGACAGCGCAGACTCAACACAGTCAGAGACAGAGCAAACTCAACACAGCCAGAGAGACAGAGCAGACTCAACACAGCCAGAGAGACAGAGCAGACTCAACACAGTCAGAAAGACGGAGCAAACTTAACACAGTCACAGATACAGAGCAAACTTAACACAGTTAGAGAGAGAGCAGACTCAACACAGTCAGAGACACAGAGCAGACTCAGCACAGTCAGAGAGACAGGGCAGACTCAACACATTTAGAGAGACAGAGCAGACACAACACAGTCAGAGAGACAGAGGAGACTCAGCACAGTCAGAGACAGAGCAGACTCAACACAGAGAGACAGAGCAGACTGAACACAGTCAGAGAGACAGAGCAGCCACTAAACAGTTTTTCATGTCTCAAAGTTGACATCAGTCAAACTTTGATTTCATCAGATTTCTGTGTTTGTTCTCATGTGACAGCAGAGTATCAAAATCCCTCACGACCAAAATCCGGTGAAGAATTCTGTAGTTAGTGACCCCCATTTGCGCTACGGTGTTAAGTGTGTGCACCACCGCATCAGCGAGACAAAAATGTACGCGATAAAAAGTTGAATAGTGCAAGCTGTATGGCAATCCTGAGATTTTGTTGGTCATACAGTATATTCAGAGCCTAGCATTTGTGTGTTGTGTGCTATTAGTGACAATGACGGTTGTTGATAGAACTGCCTGAGGGTTTGTTCCAGGTGGGGAATTGGTACAGTATGTTTGCTTTGAGTAGAGGAGTCACACGTGGTGCAGGCAGAGGTGCTGGAATAGACTGTTATTACAGACAGGACCTGGGTGTGTGAAAGTGTGTTAAAGCACTTTAAAGTGTGTGAAAGTGTGTTAAAGCACTTTAAAGTGTGTGAAAGTGAGTTAAAGCACTTTAAAGCATAGGCGTAGATTTTGAGGGGGATGCAATATTTAGAACACGTGCATTTGTCCCCCCCAATAAAAACATGAAAGAAGCATTTCCACCATAAATTGATGCAGAAAAGGAACAAATTGGCGCATAAAAGTTCACCAGAATGTAGGAAATTAAGTGTTTGATGCTCAAAATTTTCCCCCAGACCCCCCACTTAATGTGTCCCCTCCAGTGTTCAAATGAAACATACGCCACTGCTTTAAAGTGTGAGTATGATAGTCTGTTAAAACACTTTGAAGTGTGTGAAAGTGAGTTAAAGCTCACAAGGCTAAAACTTAGACAGAACAGAAAGAAGTACCTGAATAGGTTACCTGCTGCGTGCACAAGGTTTGAGCTCTCACAAATTTTAGTGAGCGATTCTCAGCTCTCATTTATGGATTTATCTTCTCTCTACAGAAAGATGTGCGAGATATCTTCACCCCAATTTACTTTGAGGTGAGGTATGAGCTGGGAGACCATAACGTCATTCGGTCCGCGTCCAAGAGCTTCCCTGCGCTGAAGCCTGTGCTGCAGCAGCGAGAGGGACTGACCAACACGGTGCTGAACAAGGCAAGTGGGCGGGTCTGCGACTTCCTTTCGCTGCATCCTTTCTTCAGGGAGCTTTTGGGCTCTACGTTCATTTTGAATACTGAAAATTTGTATTTAAAGTCATTGCTTTTAAATTCTGTACACCCTTACATACTGCTCAGCTGGTAGCCATTCAGTGCCCCCCCCCCTTACAGCAGCTTAATGGCAGCTGTACAATAGGGCTGTCATGCTGGAGAGCTTTCAATCGCACATTTTCATGATTTTTTTGTTTGTTTAAATAATCCTATTCCATTCGCCCACAGACTGAGTTCGCTCGACACTGTGCCTGGCCTAACTGTTCATCCAATCTGCAGCTGTCTGCGAGACTGGTTTTACCACAGTAAGTATGACATATCTGCCATTTCTGCTGTGTAGCACTGAACATGTCTGTGTTTGTTGTCTGAGAGTTGATCCTGGGTTCATTTGGTACTGAGACACACAGAGACACAGTGTGAGGACCTTAAGCAGCCCGGTTCCTGTTCTCGTAATGGGTGTTAATCTGACTCTGATTCTTCAGCAGAAGTAGCCTGTTGTTTCACACCTCTCAGCAGTGGTTCCATTTCACGTAGCTTACGAAGTTTGTGGTTTTAACCCTGTAGCACCCTCTTTGTAACACAAGCATGAAACTGAAAAAACAGAAATAAAACGGTTACTATTCTTGAACCCATTTGACTATGGGAATAAACTTTTGAAAGGTAACCCTTGGTTATTCTATTACTCTGAATATTACTGAAACAAATTAACAGTAGCGTATCATGTGACCAGTTTGATTGAGGCATATGCGGCAGTGTTGTATAATGGGTAAGGGCTGGCCTTGTAACCTAAAGATCACAGGTTTGATTCCCAGATAGGAGCAAGGTACTTAACCAGCATTGTTTCCGTAAATATCCAGATATGAGTGTCAGCTAAATGCCTGTAATGTAATGACTGAACATTTCACCATAAAAATGGAAAGAATACAGTGAATGCAAATAAACCTGCTCTGGTCCAAATACGGGTCGTGCAACATAAGGTGCTAATGACATAATGTGGCAACCACAGAGACGCAGCACTTATTTCCTGCATCGGACAAATTTCCTGTGTTGCCTTCTAAGAGAAACCCAGTGCATTGAAGTTCAGAAATAAGCATGAGTGAGTGAACAAGATGCACTGATGACAAAAGGAGGAACTGAAAGGTCAGAATCACATTGTGAAATAGAACATTTAACAGACAGGCAGTTGTTCTCAGAAAGTTTTGTTTGAAATTTCTTGGGGCCTTCCATGTTCAGAAAAGTGCCTGTGCCTGTTATGGTATCTGTATGTGTGTGTGTGTGTGTGCGTACGCGTGTGCGTATTCATATGTGTATGTCTGTGTGCAAGTAGAGGAGTTATTCAATACTCCTGGTGCACACCTGGTTCTCTCGGCTTCGAAACAAAAGGATGGTAAGTCCCTCATTGCCATGGAAACACTACCAGTTTCTACTTTCCTGAACCAAAATGTAAAAGCCAAGAGCAAAGCCACAGTACTCTCCTCAAGCTGGAGCTGACAGTCTCTTTTCACCTTTTAGAGCTTGTGGGGACTCCCATTTTCCTGGGGAAGGGGTGGTGCCTGATGCTTTGCAAGGCATTCTGGGGAACAGTGGTGCGTTGGTTTCACTGGTGGTTCCAAAGGCCCTTGAACAGGCCGGGAGTCGCGCGTTTGTGTGTGCAGAAATGACTTTCTGCCAGAGTGGTGATACCATCTGATAATTGGCACTGTGGAAGGATGACATTATTATAAACCCTCTCTCATGCAGGAGCCACAGAAACATGTCCTACTTTGCGCTGGGAAATGGGAAGACCATCATGCTGATGGTGACGCTGGTCAATGCGGGGGACGATGCCTTCCTGCCAGTGATTCACCTGCGGTTTCCCAGCAACATCTACTTCATTAAAGTGCTGAATGCAGTAGGATCCTCTCTGAATCTCTTGAAGAAAAGTGTGTGTGTGTGTGAGTGTGTATGTGTGTGTGAGAGTCTGTGTATGACTGTGTGTGTATGTGAGTGTATGTCTGTGTGGGTGTGTGAGTGTGTGTGTGTGTGTGTGTGTGAGTGTATGTATGTCTGTGTGTGTGTGTGAGTTTGTGTATGACTGTGTGTGTGTGAGTGTATGTCTGTGTCTGTGTGTGTGTGTGAATGTATGTCTGTGTGTGAGTCTGTATGTGTATGCTTGTTAGGGTTGGGCCGAAAATTTTGGGTTGGGAAAATTTTCAAACCGGTTTGGTATTAAGCCAAATACCGGACCGGACCGGACCAGTAATACCGAATTTTACCACTAAAATCGCACGTGACTCAACCGCTCCCGAGTGGAACATAATGAGAGCCCATGAATGAGAGTGTAGCGGCTTTACCGTTGTCAAGCAACACTCTGGTTGGTAGTTCTATTTAGACCGTTGTTATGCAAAAACTCTGGTTGGTAGTTCTATTTGCACCGTTGTTAAGCTAAAACCGTTAATTCTATGAAAATAATGATGCTATCAAGAAAAAATAGTTCCTTCTCGTTTTATACCATACAATTAGCACCAATTTTCGTCATTTTTGTCATTACATTATTTAATGAAACTGCATGAAACCATAAGTCAATCAAATTAACCTCTCTAGCACTGTCTTGCTTTTTAAATGGTGTGGTCGCGCAGTGTCTACATAACGTCTTTCTAAGACCCTCTGAAACGGGTTTTGAATGCCAGCTAGCTTTATAATAGGTTCTCCGTCACTTGTCACCTAGCCAATATTAAAATTCTTGGTTTTAGGTCAGAATGGTCTCACAGCATGCTTGTTATCCCGGCTAGCTAGCTAGCTAACTATTGAATTGTATTCAAAACAGCGGTTACTATAAACACAATCGTTCACAAACATACGGATGAAAATGCGTCCCGTAGCCATGAGTTAAATGCAGAACGCCTATTCTACTGTCCAATTACAGGACGATTCCGATTTGCGCGATGGCTGGCAACCGTAAATAAAGCTAGCAGCAGTAACTAGAAATGAGATTCAACGTTGCCATCAATTGTGAAATTGGACACTGAAAACGGGAGGGGATGTAACAACAATTCAAAAGCGAAAGTTGCCGTTTAAACTGCTTTAGAAGGCTGGATTTTGATTTTAGAACTGTTAAAACACCAAGGTGTCCCTTTACTGAGAAATAATGCCCACCCTTGGACCAATAAGAATCGAGTATTCAGCCAAGCCGTTGTATAATGAAATTGGATCTCCTTGTTGCCAGCCTCGGCACTAAATTGCACACGGCCTGTCAATCTCTGTCAAACTGATGTAGGAATAAATCCCATGCATTTCGAAATATGGCGGGTGGTCTTTATTTTTTTTTAAATATGAAAAATTCTACAGGTCCTGGAGCACCTGTTAAGATAGACATCATAATGAACACCAGTACGTACCAAGATATTTAAATAACAAAACAATGCAGCCCCCCTCCCAATGAGCTTACAAGATTTCCATTTTCATTTAAAAATCAAGCTTTTGGATGCAATTCACTTAAGATTATCTGCTTATATAAGTACAGATATCATATAATGAAATATTAAGTGTTTATAGACAAGTTTATACAGTTTAAAGCATTTTTAATCGTGATAAAACTGGTTTAAGCAGGTGTGTCCTTTTGACTGGTACTGTATGTCTGTGTGTATTTGTGTGTGTGTGTGTGTGTGTGTGTTTGAGAGTGTATGTCTGTGTGTGTGTGTGTGTGTATGTGTGTGAGTGTATGTGCCTGTGTGTGTGTGTGTGTGTGTGTGTGTGTGAGTGTGTGTCTGTAGGTGTATGAGTCTGTGTGTGTGTGGGCGTGTATGTGTGTGTGTGTGTGTGTGTGTGTGTTGGTGCATGTGTGTGTGTTCGTGTGTGTATATACACATACAGTATATAATTGTTGTTTATAATATTGTTGTATTTGTGTTTCTGAATGTGTTTATATTGTGCTTTGACATCATAGCTCTAATTGCTATGCCAATTAAACTCTATTGGCAATTAACTACACAGGATTAGCAGTATTTTGATAAGAGTTGGGACCTTGTAGCCTGGCTGCTGGCTAGGCTGGGAGGGTCTAACTTTGTAAGTCAAAATGTAGTGCAGGCACATACAAAATACATTCACAGGCTTAGGTTATAGGGATAAACATGTACCGTAATCAGTGCTCCAAAGAGAATGAATTGAGACAAAGTTTCTACCTATGTTATGTGCTGGCCATGTCTGACCCAGGCCACTGCAGGTAGAGGTTTCGTTCACACTGCTAACACTGTGGCTGCTGGTATCTATAGCTCAGAGAGGGGGATCCTGTGCTTTCAGGAGGAGCGGCACGTGACCTGTAAACCAGCTGAAGAGGAGAACGTTCCGGTCGGAATGGACTGCAGTGTGGGAAGTCTGTACATGAGTAGTCTGGACAAAGTATGAACAGCCTCTCTTTTACAATTTACTGTTCAAAAATAAGCACTTTCATACATTCTCCATAAATATGTCTGCAGTGAACTCCACATCCTTTTTACAAACATACTCATAAACCAGCCAGATGCTAGAACATTTTGGCCACCTTGTTTCACCTCTCTCTCTCTCTCTCTCTCTCTCTCTCTCTCTCTCTCTCTCTCTCTCTCTCTCTCTCTCACAGCTCAAATTCAGCTTCCTCCTGGATGTAAACCACAGCAGTAATGCGGGAGATCTTAACGTGACGGTCAGCACTCACTGGTAAGTGCTTCCAGACCTTCCTGTGCTCACATTGTGAGAATGAAGGCCACTTTCAGCACAGGGAGTACGAATGCTCTGGACTGACTCTGGGTCATATCATGCTGTTACTCAGGCCTGTGACAGCTTTGAAACAAACATGACCAGCAGGCAAATATAGATGGGTTGATGGGTAAAGTGTGTTTTACCAATAGAGATGAGAACAGGTAAACATACAGTCCAGTGAGTTACATCATTGTATAGAGGATCAGGTGGTGCTTCTTTGAAAAGCATCGGATCTTGCAGGTAGACCTGAGTCTTACACGTACTGCAGCACAAATGTTGTTTTCAAGTCTGTATCTGATTATTTTCATGACCAATGATAAAAAGCAATGAGCAGTGTTCAAAACAACTGCTCATATCATTTGAGAAAGTTTTAGTTGGGTGGCTATACTGACTAACTATATGCTATTATTTGTAATGGCCAGATGTGCTGTGTTAAACAATTACATTTTTACGATAAAGACTAACTGATTGTGTTGTTAATGTCACTGTTTTCCCATTTTTTGAAAATAAATGGCCCACATTTGACCTTTCTTAGTGACAACTATGAAAAGGAAGACTTTCTCCATGACAACTATGCCCAGCTAACATTACCACTGAGACATGGGATTGGACTAAATGTTCATGGGTAAGCAATTAGCCTGACAATAATTCTTTTCATATTTTGCATTACTTTAGTCAGTAATTTGGACTCCATACTAGAAGCAAGTAACAGCTTCTGGTTTCCATATGAGGTCAGGTAGAACTGTTAGATGGCTGTAATATGGAGTTATTGTTGTCTCATAAATCATTAAATTAAGAGTATGATTCTTGCACACTGATATTTTCTTACAAAATTGGTTCACAAAAATAATTGGTTTGCAAATATGTTTTTGCACTCACTTTGCATCTCCCAAACAGACAAATGTAATATTTTAAAATTTCTTGACAGACACTGTTTTTGGGGGAAAAGATTTACCGATGTATGGGCATTCATTTGACACTGACTGGACGTGCATTTACGCGTTATCTGGGACCTGTGGAATTCCTTGCATGAATCTGTTGATTTTTGAGACATCCTCAGTGCAAGATGTAATTTGTTTGTGAGTGCAAAAACATATTTGTTAACCAGTTATTTTTATTTGTGAACCAATTATTTTGTTAGAAAGAAAAATAATTGTGAATCTCTTTTAATTTGTATGAGATTCATACTATGTATGCAGTGGTTTATGAGACAGGAGTACCCTGTGCTGGAAGGTATCTCCTGGGGATTGCCTTGTTCTCTGCTCCATTGCAAAGAATCCCAACTGCAGTTCTGCTAGCAATAAAAATACCACATGCTTCCATTTCACTACACAGCAAAATATAAATAGTTAATTGAAGGCTGCACTGGTTAAAAAGTAATCTATCAGCATGAAATGTACTCTAACATAAAACATAAAATGTACTTTACTAACAGTGGTTAAAACCAGAGGTCGTAAAAGTGCTAAATATAATACCTGGGTTAAAGTAAAGATACAACCATAAAATCATTACTCTAGTAGAAGTGCAAGTGATCTATTTAAAAAAAAAAACCTGAGTCAAAGCCTCCAATTAAGTGGGTTTTAATGTATTCAAGTTTTCAAAAGTAAAATTTGAAAAAACATTTTCCGTACAACATCCAACATCTCTGTGTAGTGTAAAGACGTAAGGTGCCACATTGCCAGTTGAAAAAACGGGCAGGCATGTTTGAATTCTCTAGTGCCTTCTTTGTTTACCCCGAGATGGAAAATAAGTGCCTTTACTTACTGTAGTAGGTAATTCCCCAGGCTCTGTTCTCTGTAGCTGCATACGGGTAACAAATACCTGTATATGTATACTTACATATACAATACTAAGTATTGTAACTGTAAGTATACATAATAAAAGTAAGCTTAGTTTCCTAGTCATATTTTTCAAAAACGAAATTATCTAAACTCAATGATAAATAATTTAACAAGACAAACTCTTCATACCTTAATTAATTTGTATGACTGTCATATGCGTGTCTGACCCGAGCCACTGACTGCACATTCACTTTTCATGTGCCCTCCAACAAGGTAAGGCAGGTTGTGACAACATTATGATTCATTCCTTTATTGAAAATGCAAATGTAATGTTAACCTAATGTTAGCGTGCTAATGTTAGTTGAGATAGCCTGGTGTCGTCACAACCTTAAGCTAGTTAATGTTTGCGCTACTGTAAGATTAAACAAGACCAGGTTAAAACCTAGTATATGGCTCGACCTAACACACATGATCCGGCCGACCAATGGTGTAACTTCATCACTCACTCACTCAGTCACTCACTCAGTCACAGACTTTCGTGTTTGTAGGGCTGGCCCCGCTGTTGCGGTCCAGCCAAAAACGTATGGTCATCAATGAATGTGCTGTATGTTAAAGGCAATCACTAGATTAACTTTAATTCTAATTACCTTAGCTGGGAATCTCCATTCAAAAATATTTCCATGGTTACAGATAGCAGCAGCAAACACTTTCCTGCTTGGCTAATAACAGCACACTAACGTTTGCTAGCTAGTTTAGTTCATCTTGGGTTGAATAAGCAGTTGACAACGTTAACCCAAAAAATAATTTTCTGTGCTCTATTGATCCTGCCTGGTGTGATTGAGCCTGCCAATATGACCAGAAGGCAGGATTTGCACTTTTTGAGAGTATTTCATTGGTTCCAATACACCAGACAAGATCAGTAAAGCATAAAAAGTTATTTGAATCCAAACCAAATATGTATTTGACCCAGGTCTGATGTTTTCACCACATTATACCAGCAAAATCCAGAGAAAATTTGGTCAATCGTACGAAATGTAACAAGTAACGACTGTCAATATAAATGTATTTCAGTAAAAAGTACGTAAGTTCTTTATAGATGTAGTGGCTTAGAAAGTGAAAATTGCTAATATTGTTTATGGTCAGCAAAAGTACAAAGTCACCAATATCCTACTTAAGTACAGTAAAGAAGTACATGTAGTCTTTTACTTACCACCACTGGTTAAAACCAATGTTGATGAGATGAGGAGTTAGGTTAATTCTGATTAGTTCTGTTAATTTGGTTAGTTTTGGTTCATTCCTACAGAGATCATTAATGGCCACAGGAAGGGTTGATATGATATGGTTTAGATGCAGTGTTTCCCACCCCAGGAGTTGTAGCATTGTGTTTTATTTTGGGGGGGCAGCTGTGACATCTGGGAGGGCTGGGGGGTGCCACAAATCTGTTAAGTCTCCGTTTTTCACTGTTCAGTCTTTCTCTGTTCTTCACTGTTCAGTCTTTCTCTTCTTCACTGTTCAGTCTTGCTGTTTTTTACTGTTCAGTCTTTTTCTTCTTCAGTCTTTCTTCTTCACTGTTCAGTCTTTCTGTTTTTCACTGTTCAGTCTTTCTCTGTTCTTCACTGTTCAGTCTTTTTCTTCTTCAGTCTTTCTCTTCTTCACTGTTCAGTCTTGCTCTGTTCTTTACTGTTCAGTCTTTTTGTTCTTCAGTCTTTCTGTTCTTCACTGTTCAGTCTTTCTGTTTTTCACTGTTCCGTCTTTCTCTCCTTCACTATTCAGTCTTTGTCTTGTTCACTATTCAGTCTTTCTCTCTTCACTGTTCAGTCTTTCTCTGTTCTTCACTGCTCAGTCTTTCTCTGGTCGTCACTGTTCAGTCTTTCTCTCTTCTTCAATATTCAGTCTTTCTCTTCTTCACTATTCAGTCTTTCTCTCTTCTTCAATATTCAGTCTTTCTCTTCTTCACTATTCAGTCTTTCTCTGTTCTTCACTATTCAGTCTTTCTCTTCTTCACTGTTCAGTATTTCTCTATTTTTCACTGTTCAGTCTTTCTCTCTTCTTCAATATTCAGTCTTTCTCTTCTTCACTATTCAGTCTTTCTGTCTTCACTGTTCAGTCTTTCTCTCTTCTTCACTGTTCAGTCTTTCTCTGTTTTTCACTGTTCAGTCTTTCTCTCTTCTAGTCAGTCTTTCTCTCTTCACTATTCAGTCTTTCTCTGTTCTTCACTGTTCAGTCTTTCTCTGTTTTTCACTGTTTAGTCTTTCTCTTCTTCACCCGCAGTTTCGTTTCTCCAACGGCGTTTGTTTTTGGAGATATGGACGATTCTGGTTGCTATACTGAAAGATTCAATTACACATTCAGGGTAAGTAAGAGCAAAGCAAAGAACACATATGATATTTGCATAAATAAAACAGTGCAATGTGTCTGTATACCTTTTCATCTTCTGTTTATTATACTTATACCGTGAAAATGTATTTCTGATTTCTTCTATTACTTGTCACACTGAATGATTTCACATCTCTTGACAAAATGTAATATTAGACAAAGGGAAACTGAGTACACATTATTATTTCATTTAATTATTATTGAATTGATTCAGCTGATTGAACACAGCCAGGCTTCATTGATTGAATCTAAATCTCACTTATCTAAATCTCCCTCATGTTGAACTGTACCATCAGGGTGAAGTAGTCACCACAAAGTTTCTACAACCACACTATGTCAGGATTAAATGAAATTCCAGAAGGGATGAGAAAAAAGTTAGTGAAATATATCAGTCTGGAAAGTGTTACAAAGCCATTTCTAAGGCTCTGGGACTCCACTGAACCACAATAAAAGCCATTGTCTCTTAATGGAGAACACTTGGAACAGTGGTGAATCTTTCTAGGAGTGGTCGGGCTGCCAAAATTCAAGGGTGCAGCCAGGAAGTCATAGAAGAGCTCAGAAGAAAATCCAAAGAACTTCAGGCCTTTCTGAAAGCTAAAGTCAGTGTTCATGACTCCACAGTAAGAAAAAGACAGGGCAAAATGGGATTCTTGGGAAACATCAATGCTTGTCTCACATTTGCAAAAAAAAAAAAACACCTGGATGATCCCAAAGCCTTTTGCGATAATGTCCTATTGAGTCAATCATGGACCTTTTTGGATGACACGAGTCCTATTGTGTCCGGTGTAAAGCAAATACAGTATTTCACGATAAGAACATCATACCAGTCAAACAGTCAAAGTTGGTGGTGGTAGTGTGATGGTGTGGGGATGGTTTACTGTTTATTGAAGGAACCATCAATTCTGCTCCTCCTGTACCAGAAAATTCTTAAGGAGAATGTCCGGTCAACTGTTTGTGAGCTGAAGCTGTAGTGTAATGGACTTATTCAGTAAGACAGTGATACATAACATGAAAGCAAGACCACATCTGCATGGCTGAAAAGAAACAAAGTAAAAGTTTTGGAGTGGCCAAGTCAAAGACCTGACTTGTGTGGCAGGATTCTGCTTGTGTTACCACAATGTCGTTGTTTTTTGCTGAGTTCCAAAGCACTTTGGGCTGTAATGCTTTGAATAAAAGGTGGTAAACACATATTATTATTATTATTATTATTATTATTATTATTATTATTATTATTATGAGCATATATTAAGGCAGATACATGATGTGACATGCTTAATGCAATTGCCTGATGTGTTTCAGAACACCAAACCAATACTAGCTGAAAGCCTGAGGAGGTATTTCCTGTGTTACCAGACGTACTGTGTGGGCAGTACTTACAGGTTTTAGTGCACCTCTTTCCTTGTTGGTTTTAATGCACCCTTTACTTACAGGTTGTAATGCGCCCTTTACTTACAGGTTTTAGTGTGCCCTTTATTTACAGGTTTTACTACACCCCTTTACTTACAGGTTTTAGTGTGCCCTTTACTTACAGGTTTTACTACACCCCTTTCTTTATTTACAGGTTTTCATGCGCCCTTTTATCTACAGGTTTTACTACACCCCTTTACTTACAGGTTTTTATGCACCCTTTTATCTACAGGTTTTATTATACCCCTTTACTTACAGGTTTTACTACACCCCTTTACTTACAGGTTTTAATGCACCCTTTATTTACAGCATTTAATGCGCCCTTTACTTACAGGTTTTACTACACCCCTTTACTTACAGGTTTTAGTGTGCCCTTTACTTACAGGTTTTAATGTGCCCTTTACTTACAGGTTTTACTGCACCCCTTTACTTACAGGTTTTAATGCTCCCTTTTATCTACAGGTTTAATGCACCCTTTACTTACAGCTTTTAATATGCTGTTTACTTACAGGTTTTAATGCGCCCTTTACTTACAGGTTCTAATGCACCCCTTTACTTACAGGTTCTAATGCACCCCTTTACTTACAGGTTCTAATGCACCCCTTTACTTACAGGTTTTAATGCACCCCTTTACTTACAGGTTCTAATGCACCCCTTTACTTACAGGTTTTCATGCGCCCTATTATCCACAGGTTTAATGCACGCTTTACTTACAGGTTTTAATATGCTGTTTACTTAAAGGTTTTAAATGCTGGTCCAAGCAGAGCCCTGGATGCAAAAGTTCAAATTGATATTCCGAAGTCGTTGGTGCCATATCCATACCGGTTACTCAACATTGTGGAAATACAGGTAAGGAAGTAAATGTTCCGTATGACTGTATATGAGTAAGAGATCCCATCTTGTGCTTGTGGTGATTTTCCTCTCTTGCTCTCCGGTCCAGTCCTCTCTTGGGTGGTGTTATGCTCCCAACTCCTCCAGAGATCCCAGCGATGTTTGCTCTGTCCCAAAGCCACGTTTCATCGAAGATCTGGTCTTCTTCTTCTCAAAGACCCTGACTCGGCGTATGGTAAATGCTCCTTTTGTACAGTGAGGCATCTTATTAGATCTGATGACTGTCAGTTTCATTTCAAACTGAATCTAGGACAGGAGAGCACAGTGAGGATCTGTGCTAGCACACACAGCTGTTGAGAAACCAAAGGTTAGCTGTTTGGAATGGAAGCCTACATCCACACCCCTGTACTAGGACTCACTGTATGAATGAAAATGAACATCTGCATGGCTCATCCTACTAAGTCCCTGCTCTACAGCATGGTTATAAGTGGTAATTTGACTAATAAACCCTTGGCTTTGTGTCTTGCAGTACTGTATGAAGAACGATGGTCAATGTCTGAATGTGATTTGTAAGCTGGGAGACCTAGACATTGGGAAAGAAGCCACCATTCAGATGGAGGTGGAGCTGAACCCAGCTGTACTCCAGATCTCCCCGGTGAGCATCCACCCTCGTGGGAGGGGAGCCAAAATTAAGGCATCTGCCTAAATCCTGTGGACACCACTGACCCAAAATAAACATACTGTACTGGGGGAACTTCCCCTGGGCTCCAGTAGTATTTTTTTTTTTGTTTTTCATATTTAAAAAGCTCAGGCTTGGATCTGCAGGGTGGATCATACTGTTCTAGGGTCTGTTCTAGTGCATGGATGGGCTCTGTGGTCTTGGTATTTGTTAAGGCACTGTTCTAGTGCATGGATAGGCCCCATGGTGTGGTATCTGTTAAGGCTCTGTTCTAGTGTATGGTTGGCAATGTGGTCTGGTGTCTGTTAAGGCTGTTCTAGTGCATGGATAGGCTCTATGGTCTTGGTATCTGTTAAGGCACTGTTCTAGTGCATGGATGGGCCCCATGGTCTGGTATCTGTTAAGGGACTGTTCTGGTGCATGGATGGGCTCTATTGTCTGGTATCTGTTAAAGAACTGTTCTAGTGCATGGGTGGGCGACATGGCTCAGGAGGTAAGAGCGATTGTCTAGCAGTCGGAGGGTTGCCGGTTCAAACCCCGGCCTGGGCGTGTCGAAGTGTCCTTGAGCAAGACACCTAACCCCTAACTGCTCTGGCGAATGAGAGGCATCAATTGTAAAGCGCTTTGGATCCCATGGTCCCATATTGTTTGTAAATGAAGGACCCAGTTTTTTGAAGCAGGAATTCATCTTTTTGAGGTCGTGTTTTTTCTGCTGAGGGTTCCTTGTAAATATGCCTTGTTATGTTTTTTCCTTTGTCTAGGGAAGGCAAGGGATTATGGTGATTGAGACCAGTGCCGTGGCAATGCCCAGGGAAGATCCCTATAACTTGTACATCCAGGAGAACCCCTTAACTACGGCAAGTATCAGTCCCTCTGTCTGGGCTGTGACAGGGGTTACAGTTCTCAGATGGCTGGGTACACACATCTTTCAGACATTGTAATGTGTCTGTTCACAGTTTTATTCCTTTGAGTAAAGGAGAAATTTTCAATGTCACTACTTGGCATTCCCCATAGTCGTTCTACCTCTTTGTCACATCACACCGCATTACATCACATCACATACATTGCATTGCATTGCATTACATTACAGCACATTACATGGTATTATATTACATCATGGGTGGCATGGTGGTGCTGTGGATAGCACCTTACAGCAAGAAGGCCCTGGGTTTGAATCTCAGTCAGAGCCTTGCTGTGTGGAGTTTGCTTGTTTTCCTTGTGCCTGTGTGGGTTTCTTCCGGGTGCTCCCGTTTTGCAGTTTGGCTAATTGGAGAGTCTAAATTGCCCATAGGTATGAATGTGTGAGTGAATGGTGTGTGTGCCCTGCCATGGACTGTCAAGAGTGTATTCCTGCCTCTTGCCCAATGCATGCTGGGATAGGTTCTGGCCACCCACAACCCTGACCAACCAGGAATAAGCGGTTTAGATAATGGGTGGACGGACATGACGTCACATTAATTTCATTCAGCAGAGGTTCTTAATCAGGTGATTGATATAAGGCAGCAGTGGGCCTTCACTATGAGCAGGAAGCTCTTTTGCAGGAAGCAGGACTTGCTTTTGTAGGAAGCAGGAAGTGGTGTTGCTTGTTTAATGTTTTGAATATTTTTCATCCTGCAGGTTGATTTGGAAGGTCATTTTAACCAGAAGCCCACCAAACCAGTTGAAGTGTTTGTGACTGCAGTGAGTTTAGCTCTTGGGGTGCTCATCCTGGCCCTGGTCATCTATTGCCTCTGGATGGTGAGTTCCTGCTTTCTCCTCATCATTTGTCCTCCTTGTACAAAGCTTAAATGTGCCTACTATAAGTGAATTAGACCTTCAGCATCGCATCCATAGCCCCATTTGTGAATAATGAAACTTAAAATAGAGACAAGAGTAAGTTTTTGTCAATACAAAACCCATTTGTTAGAGTGACAGTAGCTGCCACCAGCACTTATACCTTTATCTGTATGACGATGTTTATGACATTTATCGTTTGAAATGGAATATGAAATAAGTGTTCCAGAGAGAAGCTGTTATAGCACAGAGTTCACAGAGACATTTCTGAAATTGTCAGTACTGTATTCCACTGTACTGAACAGATATTACAGTTTATGTGCAAAAGACAATGTGGTCAAAAAATAGTCACTTTAAAACATGGTATTCAATTTAAAAAAAACTAAACAAACGAATAAAATCAGCAATGCAATGGACTTGTGTGCATTTTATAATAGTATTACAGTAAAGATTAGATTAATATATGCATTTTAGTAATGGTGACTGGTGAAGATATACAATGAATGTTGAGTGAGCATTGTATTAAACTATTCTTAGGCTGAAATATTGAATGATAATGCAGGAGTTTAAAAACCCTTGGGTGTTTAGCGTGTTTACTGCGATTAGCGTGTGTATTGTTTTGACATGTTTAGCGTGTTTAGTGTATTTGGTATTTTAAGTCTGTTTAGGGTGTTTAGCATGTTTAGTGTATTTGGTATTTGAAGTCTGTTTAGGGTGTTTAGCATGTTTAGTTTATTTAACGTGTTAGCGTGTTCAGTGTGTTCAGCTTGTTTAGTGTGTTTAGCGTGCTAGCTTGTTCAGTGTGGTTACTGTGTTTACCTGTTAGCTTGTTTAGCATGTTAGTGTATGTCTTTACTCTTTTTGTTTAAGCCCATTCTCTGTCCCTCCACAGGTTGGCTTCTTTAAGAGAGGGTATAAGATGAATGAGGAGGAGATTCACAGAGACAGCTGGGACTATGTGCCAAAGAATGAGAGTATTTCCTAATGGAGACACCAAAAACCCATCCACCCCCACCCCCCATCCCCACATTGGAGAGAGCGACTAACGTCACTCTCGCTGCCTCAATGGAAATTCAAGGGACTACATCTTGGCCTGCTTGACAAGCAGCCCACAGTCAATAAATCTGACACCACAAGATATTTATGAGAGCATTGGATTTTCTAATATATCTATGACTGCAAAGCAAGGAGAGCAAGGACTGTGTGACTGTATGCCACTCTGATGAGTTGAACTGGTTCTCCGTCAGCAGGACTAGATGCACTTTACCACTTGAATCAGATGTTCTTTGGAGAGACTTGATGTTTTACATCACAAGGTGAATTTTAGTCATAGAAATAGACCAAGAAGTGGTGAAGAATGGAAGTGCATTCTGTATCTTGGAAACATTTCATATGTAAATGTGATATTTGATTGTGTCTGCTGTAAAATAATGCACTGCTGATTCCCTGATCACAAATCTGAATTCACTTGTGTATACATGTCTATAAAAACATTTGTGAATATATTTATGTACAGCATATATATGTGTATTTGTAGGCATCTATATAGAAGTGTATTTCATGTACAGGTCCTCACTTTTACGTTGGTTTCTGTTGTTGTGTTAATGTACGGGTCCTCACCTTTACGTTGGTTTCTGTTGTTGTTTTAATACCTTTTGTGTTGAAAGTAGTTTTGGTTCTGTGCCTTGAGTAAACCCAAGAGGGTTCAGGTTTGCGCTGAAAACCACATTCAGAGAGAAAAACTCATTAGGTTTCCTGTTTGAGTGAAATCATGGTTTCCTGTTGATCTGAGGGGGATTTTTCTCAGCCATGCGCTCATGCAGTGCACTCCACGTGGCTGGTTTACCACTGGTTCCGCACCTCTCAGAGAGGAGCTAAGGGGTCAGGCTGCTGGCTCCGCACCTCTCAGAGAGGAGCTAAGGGGTCAGGCCACTGGTTCCTCACCTCTCAGAGAGGAGCTAAGGGGTCAAGGCGGGCGGTGATGTCAGAGGCGGAGTGACTGCCGTTGCTAAGCGATGGTGGGCAGCGCCTGAGAGTAGCAGCGTGTGGCCGATTTCACATGCCAGCCAGCCACGTTTCAGCCCCAGCACGCGTCAAAGCGTAACGCAAGGCTCCCGTTGACAAGGCAACAGCAGAACAGTCGAGACAAAAAGCTGCACTTACACAGCCGGTGAACTTTCTTTAAATACATTGCTGGGAAACTTTTTTGTAAATCACACCATGCACTGGATGTATGAGCCATTTGGTCTCTGGAGATGACTTCCAAACTTGCAGGTAGCCCCGCCCAGAGGGCGGGTCCAAGGCTGAATTATTTATCTGAGAGCCAATAACTGTCTTTCAAGCAGACACTGGCTTCCCTGCAAGTGATAATGTGCAGCAATTTTGAGGTTTTGACACCTGATGAAGATTCTTTTGACTTAAAAATAAAAAAGCACACTCTACATTTGTTCTGCAAATTCTTTTATTTTTATAAGTGTGATTGTACTGGGAAAGTTATGTCTGAAAAATAAATGTGTGAAAAAATATTTCAGTGCTGACATCTCAGTGAAAAGTTTCTTACTTCTATAGGAATGCGGATAATTGAATATAATTTATATTTTCCTAGAAGCTTAATCTTGAGTATGAAATTATTTTGTAATGTGTCATCGTTCTGTATTAAGACACATAGTGCTATTCATGTGAAAAAATAAAATTGTGGTGTTGTGTTTAAAGATAAATAATGTTGGTATGGTGTGGGATAGAATGCTATTTAAACAAAGCTGTGCTTAAATGGAGAATGTTTGGCCTCTGTTCTAGGTGCAGGGCATAAGATGTGAAAAAGTCTGTC
Organism: Anguilla japonica; assembly: GCA_025169545.1. NCBI lineage: Eukaryota > Metazoa > Chordata > Actinopteri > Anguilliformes > Anguillidae > Anguilla > Anguilla japonica. The sequence continues at coordinate 1,821,176 of CM045897.1, forward strand.
ATCAACAGTGCCTTTAAATAAAGAACGTCATCAGGACAAATTGAGCATTTGAACAATATTTCCATCAAAATATAGGACAGAAATGCACCTGGATTATTGCATACTCGCATTGCTTTTGTCCAGGGTGACTTTAACTGCATATAAAGTATATAAAGCGCTGTGATTGAAACATAAGCCGCGTTTCCACCGCAGGAACTTTACCCCGGAACTAGGAACCTTTTGAGGAACTCAGTGCGTTTCCACTGCAGGAACTAGGGTCTAAATTTAGTTCCTGGGGCTTTATTTTACCCCCCAAAGAGTTCCTGCTCGGGGGGTAGTACTTTCCGAAAGTACAGGAACCTTTTGGGTGGAGCTTGCAGCGCTGAACATTTCTGATTGGTCGAGTACTCGCAGCATTTTTTTGTATTTATTTTCAACCGCCATGTTTGAAAATATGCAGCCGCAAACCAATTTATTTTCATAATAACTTCAAATCAAACTTGTATGTTATGCGGCGCAGTAGCCTAGTTTTGGTTATAGCCTGCCAACGTCTTGGAATTATAACGTATACCTCACATAACTGTATCAAACGTTTTGAGTCAATTACAATGGGCTAACAAAGAAAATCCGGAAGAAAATATTCAGCAATCGAATTAATCCGTTTGAATGTTTTGGTACGTAATATGCTGTTCCAGCACGAATGCTTAGCATTTTATAAAACGAATACTAAAGCAAGAAAAGAACAGAAGAGCACACGTTATAATTCCAAGACGTTGGCAGGCTATAACCAAAACTAGGCTACTGCGCCGCATAACATACAAGTTTTTTGATTTGAAGTTATGAAAATAAATCGGGCTGCGGCTGCATATTTTTAAACATGGCGGTTAGAAATAAAACACTGCAAGTAGTCGACCAATCAGAAATTTTCAGCGCTTGCGCCCCACCCCAAAGGTTCCAGTACTTTTGGAAAGTACTACCCCCCGAGCAGGAACTTTTTGGGGGGTAAAATAAAGCCCCCGGAACTAAATTTAGACCCTAGTTCCTGCGGTGGAAACGCACTGAGTTCCTCAAAAGGTTCCTAGTTCCGGGGTAAAGTTCCTGCGGTGGAAACGCAGCTTTTAATAGACCAGAAACGTAATGTCCACAAGGGTTGACCTCATTTTAGAATTCACGGTTTATTAAAAACCTGGTTAATAAACAACCTGTTCAACATATTAATAAGCATAGGCCTATAGTGTTACAACACAAAACCATAGAAAACTATATTAAATATATTTCAAAAATTAAACAATTGTAAAATAAATTATCTTTAAACAGATCTTTCACTTTAAAATAGATCTAAAAACAGCATATTTCAATAACAATACAGCATCTTCCTATAATAAAATATTTACAAGTTAGAACAGCTATTGCTACTGAAGTGAACTAAGTCTAAGCTTGCGCTGTATCAACGACGGCACATGCACAAGCGCTGGTCACCTCACTTGCCAACCTTAGTTGCTACTGCCATCTAGCGAAGATTCTGACAAATTACACTTGTTATCCTCTCAATCAGTAATGCGGGAGACACATTTCCCTGGCTTTTACATTTGACGCAAAACTACCGAACGTCGGAAAATTCTAATACTGAACCGTTTCTTTTTTTTTTAAGTACCGAAAAAGTGCTGAAGTTTCGGTATACGGTGCAACATTACGTCAGACACATATTCCAATCCATTGCTCAGCTTAGCAGAGAATGCACATTTCAGAGCGCCTCAGAGACAGATCGAATAATAATACACATTTCAAATAATAGATAGGACATTGAGAAAATACGAAACAAAAGACGAAATATCAACTCGCGACCTGCGTGCTGCTCGCAGAGTAGCCTACCATATTATTTTACCATATTATTTATTTAGACACTGGCATATAAGAAAATTGTCGGTTATGCTGACCGATAAAACGCTATTCCAAAAGCAAAATCAGACGTTATACATCGTTAGAAAGCTCATACTCTCACCTACTGAATAAATGAATTGTCAATCAAGCCAAATTATACTAAAAAGGGCGACAATGCCGTAAGCAACAGGTGTGGTATTATGCACAGCTATTTTTGAAGGTAGCCGACCCAGGCGTCACAAATGCGCACAATATTTCACAAACGGATTGTCCAAGACAATATATGACCACTCAGTCGCAAAAGGGACATCTCTACGCGTAAAACCAATGGTAAGATTGTATATTTATTCAATGTTTAGTCCCAGATATTGACTGTAGAATGACATGGTGTAATTTAAAAAAAAACTTTGTCTCGTTTATTTTGTTATTCAGTGAGCAGCGTTTTCACTGCTGGATTGGCATATTTTAGGGCTAATGTCGGGTTTATCTTGTTGCTACGGAATATTACATTACATTACAGGCATTTGGCAGACGCTCTTATCCAGAGTGACTAAGTTACCTACGAAACAGCTACCTAGTTACAACCCTAAGCTTACAGTCAATTTCGAGATTAAATTGAGAATACGATTTCTCTCAGCATAATGACGGATTTAAAGACTAAACAAACTCATCCGATATTGTCTTCAAATGGATCCATGCCAAAGAAAAGTAATGATTCATCCTCTCAAAGCTTTTACTAACAAACTTTTAGTAGCAAAAAATATCAACTTGCCATCCATGCTACCTGCTTCCTACGCTCAGAGTACCGTAATATTTATTTAGACATTGGCAGAGTACAGCATAAATTGCGTCTTTTGTTTATATTCAATGTTAGTAATTGCAGCGAGAAACTGCAGCTGTAGACAGAAGATAGTGTGTTATGTTATGGTAGCAAGAGAACGAAGCGGACTACATATGTATTACCGTCATTGTTTCATTATACCAGCGTGTGTTCGCGTGTTTGCACAGAAACTCAAAGACAATAAAATGTTTTAGCTATTTCTCAGCATAATGACAGATTCAAAGACTAAACGAACTCACGCGATACTATCTTCAAATGGATCCATGCTCAAGAAAAGTAATTATTCATCCTCTCAAAAAGCTTTTACTAACAAACTTTTGGTAGCCTAGCATGCACTCTGGCTGGCACTGTCTTCCATTGCTTCCCCAATGTTCAGACTCTCCCCTCACTGATAAAGACTAGACCCTACGGTGTCCGATTACTTGCGTCGCCATGGATGTCGCTTGCCGTAAAGAAGTTTACTAGATGTCGTAACACTTAGATTTGGAGCTCCAGCTCTTCCGCACCCCAACTAATAAAAAAGTCCAAATGGCAGACAAACAATATGGCGGACATAGGTGGTCCCAATGGCAAAGTTGTAGAGCACATTCAGATGCATCGGCCGATGAAGTTTTGTGTTGATCTGACTTATGGTGTGGGAGTCATGACCTTTTAAACATGACCCTTTGTTATAGCGCCACCATCTGGCCGACATAGGTGATTTTTAGTGCCTCAGTAGTGGGGGGCCATAGGAACCAACCTACCAAATTTGGTTGGTCTACATCTTATGGTGGCTGAGCCTCAGACATTTTAGCGGAGAAAGCTTCCACGCCCAAACGAAAAAGTTAAAATGGCGGGCAAACAATATGGCGGACATAGGTGATCCCAATAGCAAAGTTGTAGAGCACGTTCATATGCATCGGCCGATGAAGTTTTGTGTTGATCTAACTTATGGTGTGGGAGTTATGGCCTTTTACGCAAAACCCTTTGTTATAGGACAGAGTGTAGCACAGTGGGTAAGGAACTGGGCTTGTAACTGAAAGGTCGCAGGTTCGATTCCCGGGTAGAACACTGCCGTTGTACCCTTGAGCAAGGTACTTAACCGAAATTGCTTCAGTATATATCCAGCTGTATAAATGGATACAATGTAAAAAATACCATGTTTCAGTTGTGTAAGTCGCTCTGGATAAGAGCGTCTGCTAAATGCCTGTAATGTAATGTAATATAGCGCCGACATAGGTGATTTTTAGTGCCTGAGTAGTGGGGGGCCATAGGAACCCACCTGCCACATTTTGGTTGCTCTAGGACTTATGGTTGCTGAGCCTCAGACACTTTTAGCGGAGAAAAATAATAAGAATTAAAGCCGCAAGCGGCGTTGGGAGGGGTCCAAGCATTGGCACCATCGTGCCCCCTATGGAGCGATTTTAAAATGGCTTTGTCCTCATGATCATATGCCTTCACCCAACATATCTACTGAATATCATGATGATCGTATGAAATATTGATGACTTATGGCCAATTTTGTGCGAAGAGACGCTGTCGGATGACTTAGTTACGTCGCCATGGATATGTCCTGGCCGCTTCCCGTAAAGGCCTTTACTATGTTGTAACACTTAAATGGCATGTCGTAACACTTAGATGGTCCGGCGTGTATGCACAGCTGCAGTGTTTCTGCACCGCAACTAAAAAAGGCGTCACACTAGTGTTGTCACGATACCAAAATTTTGACTTTGATACTGATACCAGGTTTAGTATTACAATACTCAATACTGAAATAATACTTGAAACTTAAACAATGCTAATTTGATACTCGGTACCTAACGATACTGAAATTACCTTAATAGATGAGAAACGTAATGTCCACAAGGGTTGACCTCATTTTCGAATTCATGGTTTATTAACAACCTGGTTCATTAACAACCTTTAAGTTGAAGCCTCTTCAACATATTAATATGCATAGGCCTATAGTGTTACAACACTGAACAATAGAGAAATATGTTAAATATATTTCAAAAATTAAACAGTTGTAAAGTAAATAATCTTTAAAACAGGTCTTTCACCTTTAAATAGATTTAAAAACAGCATATTGTAATAACAATACAGCATCTATCTATAATAAAATATTTCCAAATTGGAACACCTATTGCTACTGAAGTGGACTGAGTCAAAGCTTGCGCTGTATCAAGCAGCTGAGTGCACAAGCGCAAGTCAACTCACTTGGCAACCTTAGTTGCTACTGCCTTCTAGCGAAGATTCTGACAAATTACACTTTTCATCCTCTCAATCAGTAATGCGGGAGACAATTTTCCCTGGCTTTTACATTTGACTCAAAACTACCGAACGTCGGAATATTCTAATACCGAACCGTTTCTTTTTTTCTTTTTTTTTTTTTAAGTACCGAGAAAGAGCTGAAGTTTTGGTATACCGTGCAACACTACGTCAGACACATATTCCAATCCATTGCTCAGCTTAGCAGAGAAAGCACATTTCAGAGCGCCACAGAGACAGATAGAATAATAACACATGAATGCACATTTCAAATAATAAATACGACATTGAGAAAAAACGGAAAAAAAGACGTAATATCAACTCGCGATCTGCGTGCTGCGCGCAAAGTAGCCTACCGTTTTATTTATTTAGACATTGGCAGATAAGAAAAAGTTTGGTTACGCTGACCTATAAAACGCTATTCCAAAAGCAAAATCAGACATGTTATACATCGTTAGAAAGCTTATACTCTCACCTACTGAATAAATGAACTGTCAATCAAGCCAAATTGTACTAAAAAAGGGCGACAACGCCGTAAGCAACAGGTGTGGTATTACGCACAGCTATTATTGAAGATAGCCCACCCAGGCGTGACAGATGCGCGTATATTTCGCAAACGGATTGTCCAAGACAATATATGACCACTCAGTCGCAAAAGGGACATATCTACGCGTAAAACTAATGGTAAGATTGTATATTTATTCAATGTTTAGTCCCAGATATTGACTGTAGAATGACATGGTATAATTTTAAAAAACTTTGTCTCGTTTATTTCGTTATTCAGTGAGCAGCGTTTTCACTGCTGTATTGGCCTATTTTAGGGCTAATGTCGGGTTTATCTTGTTGCTACGGAATACAAGTTCTCTCAGCATAAAATACTATCAATGAAATGGTTTAGCTATTTCTCAGCATAGATTCAAATAACAGATTCAAAGACTAAACAAACTCACCCGACGTTGTCTTCAAATGGATCCATGCCAAAGAAAAGTAAAGATTCATCCTCTCAAAAAGTTTTTACTAACACACTTTTAGTAGCCTAGCATGCACTCCTGGTGACTCTGTCTTCCATTGCTTCCCCGACGTTCAGACCAAGCAGCCAAAACCAGACTTCGTTTTTGAAGCTCATTTCCTGGTCTTGTTGTTCCTGGTTGCTCACTAGCGCCACTACGGTTGGCTCCAGTATAGGTGTTTTCATATCCGGTTTCCATGTAAGTCTACGGTACAAATGCGGTCAAAATACAAAGTCAATAATTTTTTCTCATGAGAACAAACAGTCACAATATGTGTATTTTATTCGTCTTATGACTGTCCATGGGTCGATTTCATGATTCATTGTGTCATTTGGGCACTGTTATAATATTTGTTGTGGACCAATGAGGTACAGTTTGCGTCACTTCCTGATTACTGCAGAGGACTAAGCTACAGTAAGGGCTACAGTCTATGGTCACTGGGGTAGGAGGTGGCGCCTCTTGGCCTTGACATTGCTGCTCCGACCACGGACCACCTGTGCGAAGTCAGAAAATGCAGGCATCCCATTTTGTAGTGATTTCATTATGGCGTGTGCTATTTACAGCTGCACTAGACGACCATAAAATAATCCTCCTCTGAAGTTTTTTGGTAGCCAAGTCATTTTTACTATTTCCTTTAGCCTACTTAACCAAATAATTAGTTGGCAGAAAGCGTAATCAGCTTGCTATATTTGGTAGTCCAGTATCCTATGCTAAAACAGTTCGCAACTTTTACCAAGCCATTTGACTAGCTAGCTAACCCTAAGCTGCAAATATTCAATCTGTCAAACATGTTTGATGGCTTGTCAGTCGTGTAGGCTACATTCCGTAAATGTCTACCTGGGCCATGCTTCACGCATGTGACAAAGCTCCTATAATCCCGATTTTGGGATAAACACTACAAAATTTTCAGTTTCACGAAGCGAATGAAGAGTCTTAAGGTTTATTTGCTGAGTAACATACAACACACGATGAAATCACAAACACAGAATTTAACGAAATTAACCATCTTTGTAAGACTGGCATTTAGAAAGGAAAATGTTTTTAGCATTTAAGAGACCGACAAGAGCATTTAAGACAGTGGTTCTCAGAATCGATCCTGGGGGCTCCTTGCGTATATTGGCTTTTCTCCATTGGTTTTGATGATTTACAAGAAAAAAATATAATAGCCTAATAATAATTAGAAATTCAATGTACATTATTTTTGTCTTCATGCTCCAGGTGGAAAACTTGCTGTACAAAGTGCGTTGTCATATTTACCCGCCTGCAGATCAGTTATTATATTATTATCAGCTAGCCTCAAGTTCGTTCTGCAATCGTTCGTTCAGGTTGATGGGCTTTTCCGCACCGGACTGTCAATCACATTGTAAAAATCACAGAACCGCTTAACTCTATGGTTTTGGCTCCAAATCGACAACATGGCCGCGACCGCCATTGAGCTTCAAAACGTGTTTTAGAGACCCACGGAGAGTCAATGGGTGACGTCACAGTAGCTTTTTCCATATTTTTTACAGTCTCTGGTTCAGACCCTCCCCTCACTGAACTAGACCCTACGGTGTCGGATTACTTGCGTTGCCATGGATGTCTCCTAGCCGCTTGCCGTAAAGAAGTTTACTAGATGTCGTAACACTTTAGATTTGGAGCTACAGCTCTTCCGCACCCCAACTAATAAAAAAGTCCAAATGGCAGGCAAACAATACGGCGGACATAGGTGGTCCCAAAAGTTGTAGAGCACGTTCAGATGCATCGGTCGATTAAGTTTTGTGTTGATCTGACTTATGGTGTGGGAGTTATGGCCTTTTAAATTATGACCCTTTGTTATAATGCCACCATCTGGCCGACATAGGTGATTTTTAGTGCCTGAGTAGTGGGGGGTTATAGGAACCCACCTGCCATTTGGTTGGTGTACAACTTATGGTTGCTGAGCCTCAGACACTTTTAGCGGAGAAAAAAAAAAAATAATAATAATAATAATAATAATAATAAAATAAAATAATAATAATAATAATAATAATAATAATAATAATAATAATAATAATAATAATCCTAACAGATACAATAGGGTTCCACCAGCTTCACTGCTTGGACCCCTAATAATAATAATAATAATCCTAACAAATACAATAGGGTTCCACCAGCTTCGCTGCTTGGACCTCTAATAATAATCCTAACAGATACAATAGAGTTCCACCAGCTTCGCTGCTTGGACCCCTAATAATAATAATAATAATATAATAATAATAATAATAATAATAATAATAATAATAATAATAATAATCCTAACAGATACAATAGGTTTCCACCAGCTTCGCTGCTTGGACCCCTAATAATAATAATAATTCTAACAGATACAATAGGGTTCCACCAGCTTCGCTGCTTGGACCCCTAATAATAATCCTAACAAATACAATAGGGTTCCACCAGCTTCGCTGCTTGGACCCCTAATAATAATAATAATTCTAACAGATACAATAGGGTTCCACCAGCTTCGCTGCTTGGACCCCTAATAATAATCCTAACAGATACAATAGGGTTCCACCAGCTTCGCTGCTTGGACCCCTAATAATAATCCTAACAGATACAATAGGGTTCCACCAGCTTCGCTGCTTGGACCCCTAATAATCCTAACAGATACAATAGGGTTCCACCAGCTTTGCTGCTTGGACCCCTAAAAATACCCTGCGCATAACGACAAGAACAGGCCAGTCAGCCCAACATTGACATAACATAACATAACGTAAGACGAGAACAGGCCATTCAGCCCAACACTGCTCGTCTATTCCTACCACTAAACTGTACTCAATGCTTAGTTTACCTAAATGCTAGATAGTATCTAACACTGTATCAAGCCGGGCCTTGAATACCCCCAGTGTTTCTGCCTCCACTACATGTCCAGGCAAGCCATTCCACACATTGACCACTCTCTGTGTGAAAAAATATTTCCTAATGTCTGTGTGAAATTTACCCTTTGCCAGTTTCCATGCCCCCTCGTTCTGCTAACCAAACTCAACTTGAATAATTTCCTCTAGTTCACTTTGTTAATCCCTATAATAAATTTGAAAGCCTCAATCAAATCTCCCCTAAGTCTCCTTTTACTAAGCTTGAAAAGTCCAAGCATCTGACACCTTTCTTCATAACACATCTTTTTATACCCAGAATAAATCTGGTTGCCCGTCTTTGGATCTTTTCCAGCGCCTCTATATCTTGTAGTACGGTCCCCAGAACTGCACACAATACTCTAAGTATGGTCTGACAAGGGTATTGTATAGGGTGAGTATGATCTCCTTAGATTTATACTCAATACTCCCAGCTATGTATCCCAGCATCCTGTTGGCTTTTTTTTTTTTTTACTGCTAAAGCACATTGATGTTACGTCCAAGGATGTATTTATTGTCAAGTTGTCCAATTGTCCCCTTCTGAGTTGTCTCTGTGTGTCTGGTCTCTCTCTCTCACTTGTTTCACCTTTGTTCCTGTCCTCCTGACAGGTTGCTCCGCCCACTACAATGGTGATTGAGGTAACGAGCTGCAGGTGTGGGAGAAGGCGGGATAAGTATAAATACCTGGGAGCTGAGACGCGGGTTGTTGGACTCCTTTCTCCTGCCACCAGACTATCCCTAGAGCAGTCATCCCTAACAGTTGGGAAAACTACTTTGACCTGTTGTGGCCCTATCTTGGTGTTGTGTGGAAATCTAAATTATTAAAGCAGTAAACAGAGTTCAGATATTCTTCCCAGGGAGCTGAGTAGGAAGTGGGTGCCATTTTGTTGAATTATATATATATATATTTCTCTTGTTTAAGGTTAGAAAGGGAGGAAGGTAAGATTGCTTGTTCTTTTGTTCTCCTTTAGAGGTTTTGTTTTATTAGGGTATTTAGTTTCCTATGTTCAGGTGGATGTGTTTTGTTTATTATTTTGGCCTGGCCCACTCCTGAAGTTTGTTTTTCATTTTTGCTTCCTTAATAAATTGTAAGATTTGTTGGAAAATCTGGTTGTGGTCTGGTTGTCTGGGGATGAAAGAATGGACTCCATCCACATATTTTATGTTACGGCTCAACCCTAGACTGGGACGTAACATTGACCAGACCCTGATAGGCTTTGATCAACTATTACTCCCAAGTCTTTTTCTACACGTGCACATTCTAATTTTGTACCACCCATAAAGTAATCCTGCCCTATGTTTTTATTCCCCACATGTAGAACTTTACCTTTAGTTATTTTGAATTTCATTTGCCAGGTTTCTGCCCACTTCTGGATTCTGTTTAAATCTTATTGGATTACTTCAGTAGATTCCAAACTGTTGGAAACCTCCCTAAACCTCCCAGTTTTGTATCATCTGCAAATTGAACTAGTGTACTTTCAATGTCCGTGTCAATGTAATTTATGTAAATGAGGAAGAGCAGTGGACCCAACACCGATCCCTGTGGAACTCCACTTCCCACAATACCCTGCTCAGATAAGATCCCTCCAGCTACTACCCTTTGTGTTCTATCCCTTAACCAGTTCCGAACTGACCCTAAAATGCCTCCTGTAATTCCTACTGTCCTCATTTTGATAATGAGTTTGTCATGTGGTACCTTATCAAATGCTTTTTGGAAATCTAAGTATAAGTGACAGGAGCCACTGAACCCAGGTCGCATGAGGTGATTCTCCAGAAAATGCCGTTTTAATTGAAAACACTTTTTTTCACCAAAATTCAGTTTTTTGCAGAAATGACTTCTTAAACATGTATACTTTCTAATACCTTGATATCAAACTCTTTTGATCGGTAAACGTGCGAAAAAGTTAAATAATTAAACTCTCTTTCTCTCTATCTGTCTGCTTGTTGCGAGGGGGCAGGACAATGGGCGGGACATCCATGTTAATGACCATTCTGCGTGACATTCCTGCATAAGTAGTCTGGAAATACCTTGTGTTGTTTACAATCTAGTCTACTTTTTTATGAGTGATTACGAGTGTCTCGGGAGATTCTATCATGTGTGACAACGCTGGTAATGTGGCTAAAGCTGTCCACCAAATTACCGAGCCGAATTTAGATAGTGCCAGCGACAAGAACGAATGGATTGACATGGTAAAAGTAAATAAAAGTAAAAAAAAGTAAATAAAGGGACACCAAGGCCTTTTAACAGTTCTAAAATCAATACGCTACAAAATCCAGCATTCTAACGCAATTAAAACAGCAATATTATTCTTTCGATTTTGAATTGTTGTTACATCCCCTCCCCTTTTCAATGTCCAATTTCGCAATTGATGGCAACGTTGAATCACGGTTCTAGTTACTGGCTAGGGATGCCAACCATCCCGCAAAATACGAAATCGTCCTTTATTTAGACAATAGAATATGCGTTCCGTGTTTAGCTCATGGCTACGGGACGCATTTTCTTCTGTATCTTTGTTAATGACTGCGTTTATAACCGCTGTTTTTAATATAATTCAGTAGTTAGCTAGCTAGCTAACCAGGATAAAAAGCATGCCGTGAGACCATTTTGAGCTAAAACCCAGCTCAATTTTAATATTGGCTAGGTAACAAGTGACGGCGAACCTATCATAAAGCTAGCTGGCATTCAAACCTGGTTTCAGAGGGTCTTGGAAAAACGCTGTCTACAATTCATGACCGCACCATTTTAAAAAGCAAGACAGAGCTAGGGAGATGAATTTGATTGAGTTATGGTTTCATGCAGTTTTCTTAAATAATGTAATTACAAAAATGACCAAAATTGGTGGTAATTGTATGATATAATACAAGAAGGATCTTCTAGATAGAATCGTTGTTTTCATAGAATTAACGACCGGATGTTTTTGCTTAACAACGGTGCAAATAGAACTATCAACAAGAGTTTTAGCATAACAACGGTCCAAATACAACTACCAATGAGAGTTTTGCTTGACAATGGTAGAACAATATGCCCAAACGGTCACGGAATAATATTTCAATTTCAGGTGATTAAGTTGATAAAAAATCAATAAATATAAAAGTAATCATTACATTACATTACATTACAGGCATTTAGCAGACGCTTTTATCCAGAGCGACGTACAACAAGTGCATCAGTTCAAGGTGCAGAGGTGCAGAAAAACACACTAGAGTGAAGTAAAGATCGTAGTGCCAGAAGTGACCACATAGATCAGGACTCCAACCCTGTAGGGTAACCTGTTCAGCAAACAAACAAACAATCCTGCCAAGTACAAAACTAGCACTGAAATCACATTTGCCTAATCAATATCAGACAAAACAATCCTGTCAAATACAAAACGAACGTGATCGCATTGGCCTAACTAGGTACATTGAGCTAAACTAGAGGCTAGGGAGTAGTGGGGAGAGGTGCAGCCTGAAGAGATGAATCTTTAGTCTGTGCTTGAAGGTAGTCAGATTCTCTGCTGTTCTGACCGCCACTGGAAGGTCATTCCACCAGCGAGGGGCCAGGACAGACAGCAGACGGGAACGGGAAGTACAGACACGAAGAGGGGGAGGTGCCAAGCGTCCAGAGGTGGCAGAACGCAGAGGTCTGGCTGGTGTGCAGGGTCTGATGATCCTCTGGATGTATCCTGGTGCTGACCCCTTAGCTGCCTGGTATGCAAGCACCAAAGTCTTAAATTTGATGCGAGCCATAACAGGCAGCCAGTGGAGGTCAGTGAGCAGGGGGGTGACATGGGAATGTCTGGGGAGGTGTATCATGTATAGTCATTGTTGGCAACCTGTTGTATAAGTGGAATAAACCCCTCCGGGCTGTCCCGTTATTGGAAAATAATGTAGGCTACTTCGGTGGTGGTTAAGCAACCTCGGCTTCGCCTCGGCCACATCACCACCCCCATCGTACATTATTTTCCAATAAGGGGATAGCCCGTCATTGTTTATTCCTTATGTATTCCATGCATTCAACCTCAAATAGGTAGAATATTCCACCACAATGCATTATGTGTAATTTGGTATCTATTTAAGCTCTAGTAGCCTAGCTACATTTCCCAGTAGCTTGTGGTAGCTTAATTACTTTCAGGATGATGTAAAGTACTATTCTTTTCACTGGTGAGCAGTAGGAGACAGCTTGTCAAAGGCATCATTGTTATTCAAGGGAGGGGTGTGACTACGGCTGCATAAATTAATTCAAAGTCTGAGTGGGTGTGAACAAGAGGCAATGAGGATCCCAACTTCTGCTTTCAACCTACATTAAAGTTGATTTCTAAGCAGTTTAAATATGTGTATTCCATGCATTCAACATCAAATAGGTAGAATATACCACCACAATGCATTATGTGTAATTTGGTGTAACTGGTATCTATTTAAACACATGGTTACTAAGGAAATACATCACAAAAGTGTGGGAATCCCTTGTCAATCATTGGCAGTGAAAATCTCTGGTTTTCTGGCAGCCCATTCAGCATACATTTCTAACTTCAAAACAGCACAACTTCCTCAATAATTGTCCAATCTCCATGTATGATACATCTATTTGAAGCTCTGTTTCCTGGCTTGCATATGCTATAAAAACCCAAAACCAACTTTCCTGGACATAAGCCTGGTTTTCTGGCTCCTGTCACATATAATATCATAAGCCCTGCTCCTATCCAGACACTTGGTAGCTTCCTCAAAGAATGTCAAAAGGTTTGTCAGGCATGACCTTCCCTTGCAAAAACAATGTTGGCTATCCCTTAGGATGTTATTATTTTCAAGAAATAATTCTAGTTTGTCTCTAATGATAGATTCAAGTATTTTACATGTGATGCAAGTTAAACTGACAGGCCTGTAGTTTCCTGGATCGGTATGGTCCCCTTTCTTATATATTGGTATTACAATACCCTGTTTCCAGTCATTCTGTATTTCTCCAGTTTCTAAAGACTATCTAAAAATATTTGCCAGTGGTTTAAAAATGATCTCACTTAACCCCTTTCGTACACTTAGGTACATGCCGTGAGGGCCTGCTGGTTTATTTGTCTTTAGTTTATGTAATGTATCTAATACTTCTATATCCCCTATCTGCCAAGACATTCTGAGTATTGAATATGCCTTCCGGCCTATTAGTAACCTCTTCTCTGGTAAAACTCTCAACAAAGTAGCCATTTAGGGCATCAGCAATATCCTTATTCTTATAAGGCAGTGCTCCGTCATTATTATTAATGCCCTTAACCTCCTCTTTAACCTTCCTTTTCCCACTACAGTATTGAAAGAAACACTTAGGATTACTTTTAGCATCTTCTGCAATTTGCCATTCATAGAGCCTTTTGGCTACCCTTAGTTCTTTTTTAACCTTAGCACGCATACTACAATATACAGCCTTATTACTCCCAGTACTGTCATTTTTTATATTAAACAGTTTATTCTTTTTTCTCAAACTCTTCTGTATAGCTTTATTCATCCACTGTGGAGACTGCTTTTTCAACTTACTTTTCCGCACCTTTGGAATAAATTTACACTGTGCATCAAGTATAACCCTTTTGAATCTGCCCCACTTTTCATTTACAGTCCTGCAATCAAGAAGTTGCACCCAATCTACCTTACTTAATTCTGATCGCATCTTTTTAAAGCTGGCACACTTAAAATTTAAAATCCTGCAGTGTTAGATGGGGCCCTCTTAGTTTGACAAAATACTTCAAACCTAATTGTGGAATGATCACTTGTCCCAAGTGGTTCCATTACCTCTATACTACAAATTCTGTCAGAGTCATTACATAACACCAGATCTAGAATTGATTTCCCTCTTGTAGGCTGTCTGACATACTGTGCTAAAAAAGGTCATTTATAACATCAAAAAATTCCTCCTCCCTTTTTCCTTGTCCAGTCACCAATTCCCAATTGATAGTGGGGTAATTAAAGTCGCCCATGATAGTAGTTTCACCTGCCCTGCAAGCTTGTTTTATATTTTCAAAGAGCGTTGTATTCACACTACTGTCTGAAGCTGGCGATCGGTAACACACTCCTATGTTAAGCCCCTTCTCATGTTCCCCTATGAGTTTAATCCAAATATCCTCACATATGCATGAGCTGGTCAATATCTGGAATTTCTTACACATTAAGATTATCTTTTACATACAGAGCCATACCCCTACCTCTCTTACTGGATCTATCCTTCCTAATGAGTTTATACCCTTCTATATTATATTCATCCCCATCCTATTATATTCATCCTCTTGCCCCAGCCATGCCTCTGTAATCCCTACTATGTCATAGCCCTTACTATTAATACCAGCCTCAATTTCCAAAAAAATGTTTTTTATACTTCTAGCATTTAAACAATGATATTTCAGACTATTGCTTCTACACATCCTCTCCTGTTCCCACACTCCCCGCCGTCCCAAGCCACCCTTACTAAAATTTTGCTTTAAAAAGACTTTATTGATGTTTTCCCTATTATAGGTAGCCGTGACAGCTTCCATCTGGGCAGTAAACTAGTTTAGTTTACAGGCATTTAGCAGACGCTCTTATCCAGAGCAATATTGTATCCAATTATACAGCTGGATATATACTGGAGCAATGCAGGTTAAGTACCTCGCCCAAGGGTACAATGGCAGTGTCCTACTGGGGAATCGAACCTGCGACCTTTAGGCTACAAGACCAACTCCTTAGCCATTATATTAAACTACCGCCTATACTAGGTAGTATCTAAGACTGTATCAAGCCTGGTCTTGAAAATCCCCTGCGTTTCTGCCTCTACTATGTGACATGGCAGACTTTAACCACATGTGAATTGTTTTATTATAAACAATGTTTTACCAAATCCAAATCCTTTGTGGAGCACAGAGCCAAAGAGCCAGGAAAAAAATATATCTGTGTCCCAAACATTATGGAGGGCACTGTATCTGTGTGTGTGCGTGTGTGAGTGAATGTGTGTGTGCATGTGTAGGTGAGTGTGTGTGTGTGTGTGTGTTTGCATGTGTGTGTGTGAGTGTGTTTGCGTGTGTGTGCATGTGCATGTGTGGGTGAGTGTGTGTGTGTGTGTGTGCGTGTGTGAGTGTGTGTGCGCATGTGTAGGTGAGTGTGTGCACGTGCATGTGCGGATGAGTGTGTGTGTGAGTGTGTTTGTGTGTGTGTGCATGTGTGTGTGTTTGTGCATGTGTGGATGAGTGTGTGTGTGCGTGTGCATGTGTGGATGTGTGTGTGTGCGCGTGCATGTGTGGGTGAGTGTGCGTGTGTGTGAGTGTGTTGGTGTGTGTGCATGTGTGGGTGAGTGTGTGCGTGTGGGTGAGTGTGTTTGTGTGTTTGCGTGTGTGTGCATGTGTGGGTGAGTGTGTGTGTGCGTGTGCGTGAGTGTACGTGTGTGTGTGCATGTGTGGGTGAGTGTGTGTGTGTGTGTGTGTGTTTGCATGTGTGTACATGTGCATGTGCGTGTGTTTGTGTGTGTGTGCATGTGCGGGTGAGTGTGTGCGTGTGAGGGTTTGAGTGTTTGTGTGTTTGCGTATGTGTGCATGTGCATGTGTGGGTGAGTGTGTGTGTGTTTGCGTGTGTGTGTGGGTGAGTGTGTGCGTGTGTGTGAGTTTGTGTGTGTGTGCATGTAAATGTGTGTGTGCGTGTGCATGTGTGGGTGAGTGTGTGTGCGTGTGAGTGTGTGTGTGTGTGCATGTGTGTGAGTGTGTGTGTGTGTGTGTGTTTGCATGTGCATGTGTGGGTGAGTGTGTGTGAGTGTGTGTGTGTGTTTGCGTGTGTGTGCATGTACGTGTGTGGGTGAGTGTGTGTGTGTGTGTGTGTGTGTGTGTTTACTGAATTAATTCAGCTGAACCGTCATGCTCAGTAGCACAATGCCATCGCCTTCAAAGAAAACTGCATCTGTAACCCCTAAAACTGTACGGCTACTGTGCCTGTTCACTTTAATGAGATTTCTCTCTGACATTTTCGGTCTTCCTGTGACTGGCTGTCTAAGAGATGTTCTGATCTGAACAGAAGGGAATTGAACTACAACACCAGGACTTAAGCCATTTCCCATCTCTAATCAGAGAGAGCTGCAGGAGCAGCTGTGATGGCTGTCCTCTTCACGTCTGCCAGCGTTCACAAATCAAATTAAAGCAGTCTTTCGCTGTTACAGCAGTCTGCCATCATTACAGCAGTCTGCCAGTGTTACAGCCGTCTGCCAGTGTTATAGGAGTCTGTCAGTGTTACAGCAGTCTGCCAGAGCTACAGCAGTCTGCCAGTGTTACAGCAGTCTGCCAGAGCTACAGCAGTCTGCCAGTGTTAAGCAGTCTGCCAGCATTACAGCAGTCTGCCAGTGTTACAGCAGTCTGCCAGAGCTACAGCAGTCTGCCAGAGCTACAGCAGTCTGCCAGTGTTAAGCAGTCTGCCAGCATTACAGCAGTCTGCCAGTGTTACAGCAGTCTGCCAGAGCTACAGCAGTCTGCCAGTGTTACAGCAGTCTGCCAGCATTACAGCAGTCTGCCAGTGTTACAGCAGTCTGCCAGAGCTATAGCAGTCTGCCAGTGTTACAGCAGTCTGCCAGCATTACAGCAGTCTGCCAGCATTACAGCAGTCTGCCAGTGTTACAGCAGTCTGCCAGAGCTACAGCAGTCTGCCAGTGTTACAGCAGTCTGCCAGCATTACAGCAGTCTGCCAGTGTTACAGCAGTCCGCCAGCATTACAGCAGTCTGCCAGCATTACAGCAGTCTGCCAGTGTTACAGAAGTCTGCCAGCATCACAGCAGTCTGCCAGTGTTACAGCAGTCTGCCAGAATTACAAGTCTGCCAGTGTTACAGCAGTCTGCCAGAGCTACAGCAGTATGCCAGTGTTACAGAAGTCTGCCAGCGTTACAGCAGTCTGCCAGCATTACAGAAGTCTGCCAGCGTTACAGCAGTCTGACAGCATTACAGCAGTCTGCCAGTGTTACAGCAGTCTGCCAGAGCTACAGCAGTCTGCCAGCATCACAACAATCTGCCAGAGCTACAGCAGTCTGCCAGAATTACAACAGCCTGCCAGTGTTACAGCAGTCTGCCAGAGCTACAGCAGTCTGCCAGAATTACAACAGCCTGCCAGCGTTACAGCAGTCTGCCAGTGTTACAGCAGTCTGCCAGTGCTACAGCAGTCTACCAGTGTTACAGCAGTCTGCCAGCATTACAGCAGTCTGCTAGTGTTAAGCAGTCTGCCAGCATTTCAACAATCTGCCAGAGCTACAGCAGTCTGCCAGTGTTAAGCAGTCTGCCAGAGCTACAGCCGTCTGCCAGTGTTAGAGCAGTCTGCCAGCTACAGCAGTCTGCCAGTGTTAGAGCAGTCTGTCATCATTACAGCAGTCTGCCAGTGTTAGAGCAGTCTGTCATCATTACAGCAGTCTGCCAGTGTTACAGCAGTCTGCCAGAGCTACAGCGGTCTGCCAGCATTACAGAAGTCTGCCAGCGTTACAGCAGTTTTGCCAGCATTGTAGCGGTCTGCCAGTATTAAGCAGTCTGCCTCTTATGTTTCTGTTGTCATTTCACTTTTTAGTTTACTATCTTCTTTTCTCCTGCACAATCTTTGTTTCGGTTTTGTAGTATGGGCGTGGTTTTCTCTTTCTCTCTCTCCCCTCAGCTGATCACTCTCACCTGTTCTGGCCGCATTCTCATGCACTGGCTAATCACTCATTTCATTCACCTGTTCCCTGTTTGCATATTTACGCTCTGTTCAATTATCTCTCATTTCACTCACCTGGTTTTTTTGGTATATATTCTCTGTTTCCCTGTTCTTCCTTGCCAGATTGTGCCTCCTGTTTACAGTGCCTTTCCAGCGGTTACCCTCCTGTTTGTTTGACTCATGTTTAGATCTTGCCTGTTTCCTCCACCACCGATTTTTGCCTGCTGTCTTTGTTTTGCTGATTTCTTGTTCTGACCTCCGCCCGTTTACCGACATTGATTTTGCCTTCCGATTTTGTACTTTTGCCCCGGTGGTTTTTTCTGGTTTTGATCTTTGCACGAACTGACTACGAGACTGCCTGCCGTATTGTGTACTTCCGCATTAAATATCTCCTACGGGAGTTTCGCCACTCTGTTGTCCGAGTCTGCATTTGGGTCCACCTCACTTCGACCCGTGACACTGCCAGCATTACAACAGTCTGCCAGCATTACAGCAGTCTGCCAGTGTTACAGCAGTCTGCCAGCATTACAGCATTCTGCCAATGTTGCAGCAGTCTGCCAGCACTGCAGCAGTCTGCCAGTGTTACAGCAGTCTGCCTCTTTGGTCTAGAGCAGAACTGCTGATGTCAAAAGGTTTTCCACTTGGTGTCCTGACTAAAGGCTTGCATCAGAGCTCAACAAATCTCAGGAAAAAAAACATCTTCCTGTGAATGTTTTGTGAGAATTTGACTATGATAATTTAAAGATGATGCCATTTATTATTTTGTATTATAAATGGCATCATACAGATGCTGCTGTTCTATTCCTGTCCTTGGTATTGCTGTGTTACTTATTGAACCACAAGGGGGTGCTGATCAACAGCAAGCAGATGCTCCCAAACAGACTCTTCCCTTATCCCGGCCATGACCTGGGGTGCGCCCCATTACTTTTCACTCCTCACCTCCTTTCCGTCACTCCTCCACTACCTCTCATCTCCTACCCAGAAGTATGCGGAGGAAAGGAGGAGAGTTTGAAGCTGCTTCTCTAATACAGTTCTGTGGGCTTCGCTCGTCAATATTGGGACACTGGAGATCAGGGAGGACACAAAGATCAGTTTCTAGGGCATGGAGGACAGGAGGTATTGGCATGCACCCCTGGAGTGAATCATCACCACTGTGACTCTACTGACCCTTAACCCCTGAACCCTGACTCCCAGCCTAGCTGACAAGTGTGTTAGTAATCCTAATCTTCCAAAGTACAGACAACCTCCTCTCTGTCTGCTCTTCAGGCTAACACTAAGATAAGGATTACATGTGCCTATTAAAAGATGTGAACTCTTTGAAATGGTCTCACATATACAACAGTAAGAATGTTCTAGTTTAGTTGTTTATCTTGCCATTTTTCATTTAGATTAAAATGAGGTGTTCAGTTCTGGGTTTTTTATAATCTATTTGACTTTGTTAGGGATTTATGAGCATATATTTACTTCTTGTGTTAGTATTTGTGTATGCGTGTAAATGCTAGCCTACGTCAAATATACCCAGGGCATTATTGGGATTTCAGAACACTCAAAATATATTTTCTGTATCTTAATTCCAAACAAATTAAAATGAAATAAGCAGTTTAATGCAGTAGATTATTTATATTTATTGTTTTGAACTGATATTCACAATTACTTTTCATCTTCATCTTATGCTTATTATATTCAAAGAAACCATAGACAAAAAGCCACAAAGCATGTACAGATGATAAACAATAATATAAACACAAAACAAGAACCAAATTAATTTGCCAAGGTTTAGTCTCTGGTTATGAAATACATACCTCAAAAGCATCATTCCTCTTCTACTGAAAGATTAATAAGTGTCAATACGACCCAAATCAAGCACAAGGGTTAAGAAGCAGACGACTGCCATGAAACTTTCTTTCAGTGCTGCATTCCAGATGAAAGTAAACTTCCTAGTGCACATTTTAGATAAAAATGTGTGTGCATGTGTTTAATTATTTTTGTTCTTTTCAGTTCTTGCATTCCATTATCTACACTGCATACTTAAGCAGGTACAGAAGTAGGTTAAAAGATAGACCTGAAATACATGCAAACTGGGCTAATCTGAATTAGCCTGAAGAGCGATTTAGAGTCTGAAAATGGTGACAAACATGTCCTGACTGTGTTAATCCTGAGTAAGAAAGGTAACTAACCTCATTAGAGCCAGTCACTGCACTGAGGCCTGCATCAACAAGGCAGCACGGAAGCAGGATAGGTTTAGGTGCTGCATCTCTTTAGGTACTGCATGACCTCTGACCCAGAAGTTTTTACCACAGGAATAAGACCAAACAGAGACTCTCTTCTGCAACATATAAACTGTGGAGACCACACAAAGACAACACAAGCCCTGTACCCCCTTGCTGTAGAGAATATGCCCTGTAGTCCCTTGCTGTAGAGGATCTGCCCTGTAGCCCCTTGCTGTAGAGGATCTGCCCTGTACCCCCTTGCTGTAGAGGATATGCCCTGTACCCCCTTGCTGTAGAGGATATGCCCTGTACCCCCTTGCTGTAGAGGATCTGCCCTGTACCCCCTTGCTGTAGAGGATATGCCCTGTACCCCGTTGCTGTAGAGGATCTGCCCTGTACCCCCTTGCTGTAGAGGATATGCCCTGTACCCCGTTGCTGTAGAGAATATGCCCTGTACCCCTTGCTGTAGAGAATATGCCCTGTACCCCCTTGCTGTTGACTTAGGGATTTTAATGCTGCCACAGGACTGGAACAGTAACAGCTCTCCAGTCCTTAGAAGTACACACAATAAGGGCGTAAGCAACAAACACAGGACCCAAGTACACCTGCTGTTGGGGACAAACTTGTCATTAGTCACAGAAATAATAGTTCATTATTTTTAGGTATGAATGAAGAGTGTGAACCTACTATCCTCATTTTAGTGGTCTTAAAATACACAAATCTGACAGTGTTGTTGAGTAAATATATCTATCTCAACAATTTTAAATGCACAACAATGGTAAGTTACTCACACATACAAAGCACTTTCTACAAGTCAATGACTGTACCCTAGCACCTTATGAATAACTGGTTGTGATGTCTCATCTATACAATTTCAAGGTATGACTCTAGTCAGATCAGGTGGGCATGGATACCATCCATCCATTATCTATACCTGCTTATCCTGAGCAGGGTCGCAGGGGGTGCTGGAGCCTATCCCAGCATGCATTGTGCGAGAGGCAGGAATACACCCTGGCCACCAATCTATCGCAGGGCACACACACTATTCACTCACACCTATGGGCAATTTAGAGTCTTCAATTAGCCTACCTGCATGTCTTTGGACTGTGGGAGGAAACCGGATTACCCAGAGGAAACCCAGGCGGACATGGGGAGAACAAGCAAACTCCACACAGAAAGGCCCCGAGCCAAGATTTGAACCCACAACCTTCTTGCTGTGCGGCGACAGTGCTACCCACTGCACTAGTGTGCCTCCCCCAGACATGGATATACATAGCTTTATTAGCAGAAGGTGTGAGCAAAGTGTATTTAGCTTATATGTGGCTGTGTGTACAGGCCTTTTTCTTGCAAACGCCCTCATATTTTTGGTTTTCATATTCTCTGCATTCTGATAGGTCCTACATTAAACTAACCTCACCGTCATCTGGCCATGTAGTCAAACATTAGGCAAATGTGCTTCAATATTGAGAAACACCATTAAATGGCTGGATGCAAACTATACATGGGTAATTAAGTCATGCATTTATCTTGTTTATGTTGTAATAGTTTTTGACAGTAATAACAACATCCATCTAACCATCCATTTTCTAACCGTTTAGTCCAGATACAAATCATGGTGGCAACAGGGCAAGCAGAGCAGCCCAGATGTTCCTCTCCCCAGCGACTTCTTCCAACTCAACTCATCCCAAGGTGATCCCAGGTCAGCTAGCAGACATAATCTCTCCAGTGTGTCCTCGGTTTGACCCTGGGTCTCTTCCCAGGTGTTTGTGCCTGGAAAACCTCCTAAGTGAGGCCCCCAGAGGCATTCTTATCAGATGCCCGAACCACCGCAACTGACTCCTTTCAAACTGACTTCTTTATATTTTCCTACAAAACAAAACAAAAAAAAACATTTTTGGCCACTTGTATTGGCAATCTCACTCTTTTGGTCACTACCCATAGCATGTGACCATTGGTGAGAGCAGGGATGAACAGCTCCTTATTCACCACAACCATCAGATACAGTGCCACATTATTGTAGCTACTGTACCTACCTGACTGCCAATGACTGCCAATCCCTTTTTCCCTCACTCATGAATAAGACCCCAAGATAGTTGAACTCCACCTGGGGCAGATGCTTGCCCCTCACTTGAAGGAGACAAGCCATATTTTTCCAGGAGAGGACCATAGCTTGCTCTGAATGTGCAGGGACTAAATGGCGTGCAGTAGAGACCCTGGCACCCCATACTCCCTCAACACCTCCAAAAAGATACCCCGGAGCACACGGTCATATGACTTCTCCAAATTCACAAAACTGGATAGGCAAATTCCTATGCCCCCTCAAATATCAGCAAGAGGATAAAAAAGCTGGTACACTGTCCCACAGCCTAGAACAAACTAAATGATTCCTTCTGAATCTGCAGTTCGACTATCGGTCAGCTCCTCCTTTCCAGCACCTTGGCATAGACTTATCAGGGAATCACGCTCCTGAGCCTCTCTGGGAAAGTTAATGCCAAGGCGGTAAAAAGAAGGCTATGACTGTTAGTCGAACTGCAGACTGAGGAGGAACAGTGCAGGTTTCGTCCAGGCTGTGGAACAGCGGACCAGCATTTCATCCTCTGGTATAAACAACAATGCTTCATAAAGCACCCCTACATTACCAAATGACATCATACTCTTGCTACCCCTCAACAGCATGATTCTAGGTTGGCCTTACATTTTCCTGTAGTAGCCATATATGGTAATGTCAAATATCCAAATAATAGCTGGAACGGAACAAATTAAGGACAGTACAGTAGTTTGGTTTTAACATTAAATGTAGTATAGCCCCCTGTAGTTCAAACATACATTGCTAATGTAAGAAAACCCTCAGATACACCAAATGGTGCTTCAAGGTCGCCAACTGTAAGAAACCCAAACTTGTCTGTCAAGGCCACCAACTGCAAGAAACCCCTCTACAAACCAAACAGCAGAAGTATCTGAGTAGCAAAGGAACGTGTGTAGTCTGCTGGAACAGGATTCATTTAATGTTATCTTGATTATCTGACTCCAAAATAATGTTTTAAACTTTCCTCTGTGCTAACAGTTATGCATAGACAGAGGAGACTGCTGTTCGCCAGTAATGTGGCCCTATATGGATTGCTATCTATCTTGGTAGGTGCGGACATGTTTCTGGCTTGTGTAGCCTGCATAACTACAATTGTATCCTGCTACGACACTAGTGTATAGGCGAGTGACAACAAGGTGCAGATATCCTGATTTTTTTTTTTTTTCACTGTAATTTATTGTTTTTTGATCTTGCAATAGGCTACCTTTATTATAATTTCAACTCTGACTTGATCCATATTTTATATTTATATTTCTCTTGATTTGTTGTTGTTGATATAGCCTTAAGACTTGCAGTTAAGTCCAACATAATTTAATTGCTCAAAAATCGCAAATAAGTCTAATTTAATTGCTACGATGTGTTCATATCATATAATTAAGGACAACGCCTTCGCTTGAACATATAGCATGTCTTGTTTATGTTCGTTTCGCTTCTGCTCGCACAAGGCCTTAGTAGGCCTATGCTATACACTCGGCGAGTCGTTTAGTAGGCTACTTTTCGAGTTCAGTACATTCAGCACAAACCGTCCATTTCGTTCATTTGAGTCATTTAAGTCGTTCAGTACTTTCAGTTCTTCTCGTTCATTTGAGTCTTTCGAACTTGGAAGGAATTGAAGGAAACAAACAAAGACCAGTCTGACGGGCTTCCGCTCCAGCACAGTAGTACATGAGCAATTTATCATTTATTTAATTACATAAATAGTATTTACAATGCCTACAGTGCAAATAATAAAATATCTAGTAAACATATGCCAGTTGCTTACATTTTGATAATTAATTGTCTTTAGTCTTTTGTGATGAAAAACTGCTCAGAAATAAGTCACCTACTTTGTAGGTGAATTTCTATGTAGCATACGTTGTTAGGCTTTTCACAGATGTTTGCGCAACATTTAGCCTACATTTAAAAATAAAAGGCAAGCAAGTTAGGTGACGCAAGTTATGAAATCATTTGCCACCAACGAAGGACTAATTATAACAATATAATCTATAGGCTATTTTATTAAAAGAGCCCACTATTTAGCAGTGTAGGACAATTTGTAGTGAATGTGTAGCTTTATTGAGTCCATTGGGAGATGCCTACTGAAAACAGACTCCCTGTCAGCACAGTAAACAGTCTGTTTTCTTTTGGAGATTTCATAAGGGGTAAACTTCTGTAAACCGCCTTACACTAATGATATGTGAATCATAATAAGACAACAGTAGTTTGTTAGAATTCCATAGGAAGGAGTGGCATGCACCTTATAGCATTAGACTTTTCAAATTCATTGTCATAGTAGTAGCTTTTTGGGCTGTATAAATGGCAGCATTTGCCTAAAACTGCCTGTCATATATGGTATAAATCATGAATGACATAAAACAATATGCACAAATAACACCCCATTGTGATATCATAGATAAAACCTTTTAAAATCAGCTTTAACAAAGCAAGTAGCTGGGTAAGTAGTAAGGCTAGTAGGAGCCTTCTGGGTCATGTAGTAGAGGCAGAAACTGGGGATTTTCAAGACTAGGCGTGATACGTTGTTAGTTGCTATCTAGTCTGTAGGTAATCAGAGCACTAATTTAGTCAAGAAAATGGCGAGCATTGTTGGACTGAATGGCCTGTTCCCGTCATTATGTTATGTTATGTAATGTTAAGGCCAATTACATTGGACAATGCAAGCGGCTGCCTAAGTAGCAAAACCCGCTAGTACCACATAATGCAAGAAGCAAACCAATCGCATTGTAAAATGCATGTGTACGGATTTTGGCCCTAACCACCCTCCATACCCAGCACCAGTTACAGCACGGGCACTGTGTCAGTGGACAAGCCCAATCATTGGCGAATGTCCAAGTGCTATTTTTCGCTTACTAGGTAGCTAACCTCAATGTTACAAGTGGCAAGTGGAAACTGCTAGTAGCAAGCGGCTTAACTCCAGTTAACTTTTAACTATAGTTAATGTCACGGGCGAATTAGCTGTTGTTCAGTATTTGTAGTTTTAATTATAAGTTAACAGCACAGAAGGTTACTAGCTAATTTGTGTTGTAGATTCAGCTAGTTAGCCATCCAGCTAACGTTAATGATCATCATTGATTCATTAACACTGAGAGGTCTAGAGCCTATTTTCCATATTTTTCAGTACAAAACTGTCCTCTCTGTTATTTTAACGTAGATTCATGTTAGGAGACCGTAATACGGCAAATCGGCAGAAAAGCCAAGAAAACTGAAAATAGCACATAGCACACAGAAACATGGAAGACTTTTGAATTTATAATATTGATTTTTGTTATGTGATACTTTGATGTGACACAAAGTTGATCAAATTGTTTTCAGATGATAAGATGAAAAAACACAAGGCCAAGTTACTGTAAATAATTTAGGAATCATTGGGTAGCAGCATTGCTTCAGAATACAGCTTGTTTAATTTGTCAGCTAAGATAGCCAATATTGTTTCTTGTAACTTGGCATAATTTTGATATCAATACTTTTTATGGTATGCATAGATTTTGTTCTGTTTCTTCAGATTCTATTATACATGACAGATTTTGTGCCAATGAAGAGTACTTGCTGATCAGAGCTGTTTGCTGTTTCTAACTTCAGTGTTCTGTTTAGCTTGTTGTTCATGCAAACATATTTATTTATTTATTTATTTATTGATTGATTGATTTATTTATTTATTTTTGCTTTGAAACAGTAATTAACATTAGTCTGTTGCATCCTTTGATCCTTTTGGCTTGATAAATAACGTTTTGGTTGGGTATGTAAACTCAAAGTTAGTTGAATTATCAACAAGATATGATTCTGTGAATTCAATATAGTGTAAAAATATAAGTAATTTAGACAACAGAGTGGGGGTTACTGGTATAAGCGCATGGTAATTGGTTAATGATGGGTTTGCTGTTTTGACAGTATGTTGCATTTACATATCGTAGCATTACATTACATTGCTTGAGTGTCTCTATCATATAGATCTATCCATGTGTATGGATATGTTGTTATCCATTTGCATTAATTGTATGGCCCCATATAGTAGAATGCAATTGGGTTAATTCCAGTGGGCAGTTATGCATGGAAGGGTTGATCACTACCCTGTTGGTATAATAACCTTACTACTGGGAGTTGAGATCAAATAGAAGAGACTTGAGAGTAGCGCTTTATAAACTACTGCTTACTTCCTGTTTTTCTCTCTGACGGTTTGAGAAAGCTCGCTGCGGAGAAGAATGAAGGCTGATTGAAGATAAAGCCTTTGCTTGTCGATCAGTGGGTGCTAAATTGGCTTCTCTTAATGCAAACATGACTAATGAGTGAGCTAACAGGGCCAATCAAGGCTCTCAGAGATTAAGCCGAGAGTGTGGGTCTGTGTGTCTGTATAAGTCTTTATGTGTATCTGTACGTCTATGTGTCTGTATAAGTCAGTGTGTTTGTGTGTCTGTGTGTCTTTACATCTGTATAAGTCAGTGTGTCTTTACATCTGTGTAAGTCTGTAAGTTTGTGTGTCTATATATCTGTGTATCTTTACATCTGTGTGTCTGTGTGTCTGTATGTGTGTGTATCTGTACGTCTATGTGTGTGCATAAGTCTGTGTATTTGTGTGACTGTATATCTGTGTATCTGTACATCTATGTGTGTGTATAAGTCTATGTGTTTGTGTGGAGCTAAAGCTGGGTACAGTGTGGAGCTGAAGCTGGGCGGTGCAGTGTGGAGCTGAAGCTGGGCGGTGCAGTGTGGAGCTGAAGCTGGGCGCAGTGTGGAGCTGAAGCTGGCCGGCACAGTGTGGAGCTGAAGCTGGCCGGCGCAGTGTGGTGCTGAAGCTGGGTGTAGTGTGGAGCTGAAGCTGGTGGCGGTGTAGAGCTGAAGCTGGGTGCAGTGTGGAGCTGAAGCTGGGGGCAGTGTGGAGCTGAAGCTGGGTGCAGTGTGGTGCTGAAGCTGGGTGCAGTGTGGAGCTGAAGCTGGGTGCAGTGTGGAGCTGAAGCTGAGTGCAGTGTGGAGCTGAAGCTGGCCGGCGCAGTGTGGTGCTGTCAGTCAGTGCTGTTCCTGGTTTGTGCGGTTTCTGTGTTGTCGGTCTGTGCTGTGACCACTTTTGTTTTGCACTGAAGGGTAATTTCCCAAATATCCTAGTTTGTTTCCCTGCTGCCCTCTTATCCCTGTCATCCCAGCTACGCCAGCAGAGTCAGATGAGGTCTATAGTTCCCCCTGACCCCCACAGGAGGGAGGGAGAGCATGCAGCTTTCCATCAGGAAAAAATGAATTAATGAATGAATGCGTGAATGAATGGACAAATTAATAAATAAATTAATAAAAATGCACCCTTGGTAATTCAAGCACTTCTGCAGAACAATTAACTTAATTAAGCTGACAGCATGAATATTCATAAGGCCGTTAATGTCTCCTTTGCTCCACCAGATGAATGCGATGCAATGATTTTACAGTCAAGCCTATCTGCACTGAAATATCTACCACTTGAATGGCCCCACTGAAGCGCTAGGTAAATTAATTAGAATCTACTAATTAATATGTCATTTCTATCAAACAACAGACAGATACGAGAGCATTCCAACTCAAACTGGATAATTGGTTGAGCGTCTTTACTCTTTTTCACTCATGGTAATTTTTTAATGTTGATATCCTTATATAGGTAAGCAAAAGCATTTGGTTTTTGTCACGGGCTGCTCAACTAGCCCAGACGCACAGCAGAAATGCGCAGGGAGACCGACTGTAATTTCGTTCACTTTATTAGAAAAAAATGTGGTGCATTAAAACCAGCAGCAACTGGCCCTCACCAGAGACAACCAGCCACTGTGTCCATCGGCCCTTTCTCTACCCCATTGAACAAACCCACATTTAAACTAACCAGGGCCAATCACATAAGGACACCTACACACACTGAACACCAACACCTGACAATGGAGGATGGCTTTAACAGGATAAGATGAGGTGCCAATCACTGATGCACTGGCATGACCAATAGCTATTTATTGCATTAGGGTGATGAATGAATGAATGAACCTAAGGGTACCCTTAATACCTCCTCCAATACAGCTGACACTTATTCATCACACATACAATAACCCATTAATAAACAAACATAAAAATACCACAAACATGATACCCAATCAGACCTGGCCACGCCCTCCCCTAAGGACCTAACTCCGCCCCCTCTCTCTCCAGCCCACACGACCCAGTAACGTCAGAGAGCCAGGGAGTATCTGCATGACAGTTTTGACTTTCATCTGAAAACTTGTATTTGATTTTAAGAAAAATATTAATAAGGAGTTTGCAAGAGAAGACTTTTTAAATGATTAAGGAAAACTGAACAATTCATTGTGTATGTCCATTGTAATAAAAATAATAACACGTGGATTTAACTTCTACATATCTACATGCGCTTATATGATATTTTAATAAGGTGTGCCTGTTTACTGCCTGGCTCAGAAATAGAATTTAGAAAGCCACTAGGCCTGAAAATTCAGGTCCACAAACGAAGAGATTTGACAATCAAGACATTCCCTACTGACTGAACTAATCCCGGCATTACACGTCTGTTCCTCAGGGAGCACCTGTCTTTCCTGTTTGTGATGGAAACTGTTTACAAATAATCCCCAGGGTGCACGTCCTAATGAAGATAAACTGTGAACTCAGCACGTTCGATTTGGAAGGGGGACAGAGCTGGAGGGGGTAGAGCCAAATGGGGGGGCAGAGCTGGAGGGGGGTAGAGCTGGATGGGGGGGGGGGGGGGGGGGGGGGCAAAACTGGATGGGGGGGCAGGGCTGGATGGGGGCAGAGCTGGAGGAGGGGCTGGACTGGAGGGCTTCCACCTCTTTTCACAGCCAGCCTCCCTTTTTTATGTAAAACTGTTGGCCCCAAAAACGACCGGTGCCCCTGGGGCCCCTCCTCGCTGGTTGGGTGGTAGTATCTCTCCAAGTACCTCAAAGTATCTCTCTGAGTATCTCAGCATATCTCTCATAGTATCTCTTAAAGTATCTCAGAGTATCTTAGAGTATCTCATAGTATCGCAGTGTATCTCTCAGAGTGTCTCTCATACTATCCCTCAGAGTGTCTAGTGTATCTCCCAGAGTATCTCTCATCTCTCATAGTAGCTCTCAGAGTATCTCAGAGTATCTGTCATAGTATCTCTCTGCGTATTTCTCATAGTATCTGTCAAAGTATCTCTCATAGTATCTCTTAGAGTATCTTAGAGTATCTCTCAGAGAATCTCTCATAGTATCTCTTAGAGTATCTCTCATTGTATCTCAGCGTATCTCTCTGAGTATCTCTCATAGTATCTCTTAGAATATCTCAGAGTATCTCGTAGAATATCTCTCAGCGTATTTCTCATAGTATCTCTCAGAGTATCTCATAGTATCTCAACGTATCTCTCAGAGTATCTGTCATAGTATCTCTTAGGGTATCTCTCATAGTATCCCAGCAAATCTCTCAGAGTATCTCTCATCATATGATATGGGAACATAGCTGGATAGCAGTGAAGAGTTAATTATATTAAGAATTTGTTTGCTAAGAACAGGCGGTAGATCCTTCAGTAGTTTTGTAGGTATGGGGTCACGAGTGCAGGTGGTTGATCTGGAAGAAGAAACTAGTTTGACTAGTTCACTTAGAAGTATGGGAATAAATTCCAGTTGATCTATGCGTCTCGGAGGCAGGACTGTGATATTGATAAAGCTGTTGTTGACTAGTGTGGAAGCAGATATATTTTCTAGAATTCCTATTATTTTACTGTAAAAGAAAGTCAAGAAATCATTACTGCTACAAGCAGCTGGAATTTGAGGGTTAGTTGCTGCATGATTATTAGTTAGATCAGCAACGGTTTTGAATAGGAACTGGGAATTATTCTGATTTTATTGTATAAGCTTTGAAAAGTAGACCTTGCATTGGAGAGAGAATGCTTATAGGCACCAAGACTCTCTTTCCAGGCCAGGTGATATACCTGCAGTTTAGTGGAATGCCACTTGCATTCCAGTTGATGAGACTTCTGTTTAAGCGCCCGTGTATGGTCAGTATACCAAAGTGCAAGTCTCTTCTCAGTAAGTATTTTACTTATTAATAGAGCAACTACATCAAGGGTTTTACATATTGCAGAGCCAATCCCTCTGCTAGATCATCAACAGACAAGGAGGAAGCTGAAACATCTAAATCATAGTATTCTGGAATTGTATTAATAAAGTTTGTGGCAGTGGTAGTAGTAACAGTGTGACCTGTGTACATCTTAGGTTCAGATGTTATGGGGTGAGCCAACTGTAGGTGTAGTGTTATAAGAAAATGGTCAGACAAAATAGGGTTATGTGGGTGGATTACAACATCACTGACATCAACACCAAAACTTAAGACCAGATCTAAAGTATGACCGAAAACATTTTGAGTAAAGCCGATGGATTCTAAGATATTCACAAATGCAGATAAAAGATGATAAGAGGATCATCTACGTTTTCATAGTGCAGGTTAAAGTCACCTAACATCACCACTTTGTCGTAGCTTATAGCTAATTAAGAGAGGAATTCTGTCATGAACAAAACCAGGAGGTCTGTAGATAGCCACCAAGACAACTTGGCACAATTTTGATAACAATACTTCTAATGGCAGGCCTAGATTTGAATGAATGACACTTCTTTGTACGTGTGAGTAACTTGGCATTTTTGTATGTTGAACATGCAGATATCATGTCTTTTTGTACTGTGTTTGTTATGAGTTAGAGCTTTACGGATTTTAGAATTTAAATTATTTAGAATACGGGGGACAGACACAGTCTCAATAGGGTGAAGTTTACTCTGCAGGTTTGGGGAGCTAGCAGACATCTGTGAAGGGCCGAGTGTCTGCGACTAGGCCTTCGGCTCTGAATAGTCAATTTCGAGAATTCTAACTAGAGGCTATGGTTCTAGATAGAAGAGCGGTGCCCTCACCGGATGGGTGAACACTATCTCTTTTCACCCACGTTGCTTGCTGCACACCACTCGGCTAACCAGGGATTTAATGAAAATAATCTAGCATATATTTCTTCGCTACACTGAATGGGGTAGGGACTAGTGTAGGTTACTGTCCGGCACATTAGTTAGTACCAGCATGAATAACAATTTGGGAAAATGTATGTTTGCCCATAGGCAGAATCTTCAGAC
Source organism: Anguilla japonica (assembly GCA_025169545.1). Classification (NCBI taxonomy): domain Eukaryota; kingdom Metazoa; phylum Chordata; class Actinopteri; order Anguilliformes; family Anguillidae; genus Anguilla; species Anguilla japonica. Next base: position 1,853,043 of record CM045897.1, read on the forward strand.
TTGCTTTTATGTCGGTCGCTCTAGCACCCCGAATGCAATTTACTATAGTCGCTGGTTTAAAAACTCTCACATCTAGGATTATGTAGTCGCCAATTATTAACAATATTTCAGGTTTTCATTCTTCGACTGACGTGTTAACAAGTGGGGTGAATGGGTTAGAAAGTTCCAGGGGAGGGGGCTGAATGCGTACTGTTGGTTTTTTACTACTATGCTTCCTTCTTACCATAACAAACCTGTCCTGTTGCGAGGGGGGCATTAGGGCTAATATACTTTGTGAAAAGGAAATAGAGCTGGCATCCGGGTGGGCTGGAAAGGAGTATAAGAATTCCTCTAATTTCTTGCAGAGTCAGGATGCGAGCTTCCAATTTGGAAATCTTTCCCACCAGTTTAGCGTTAGAAATACATTTATTACAAGTGAAAGCATCACTAACGGCAGAAGACGTGTTATTAAACATATTGCACTCACAGCAAAGGACAGGTAAAGAGGAGGGAGAGCACGGGGAAGCAGACATGATTACGTTTACTTACGTATATGTGAAGAAGAGGTGGCGTTCGCCCTTGGATTAGACTACAACTACAGACCAACAGCATGCCGCACTACCTGCTATGATCTTGGAAAATGTACATGCATTATGGAATAAAATAAAGCAGTTGCAAGCTAATGTCATTCACCTGTGTGAATTCAGAGACTCCTGCATCATGGCTGAAACTTGGCCAACAGAAATGGACATGGATTCCTCCCTGGGTATTAATGGCTTTGGACTGCAGCCCTCAGGAAACAGGAAAATGAAAGGGGGGAGATGTTTTCAATCATAAATGGTGCAGTAACATTGCTGTAATTGATTTAATTCATTTAGCAGACATATGGCTGCTATACAAATATTTGTTTCAGTGTTTTACATTCTACCTAGAGCAAACACCAGATTGGCTTCTGATACCATCTTTAAGGTGATACAGAAACTACAAACTATCTCACCTGACTTCCCCAGAATCACGATGAGTAATTTTAAAAGACTCGCTTCTAAATGTTTATCAGTATGTGTCAAGTCACACGTGCTATGGCAAAATCTTTTACTTATGCTATGGGTCTATTAAAGGAGCCTACACTTCGGCTGTGGGACCTCCTCTTGGTTCATCCAATCATAACATGGTCCATCTCCCACCCATGTGTAAGACTATTGCAATGGGAGAAAGTATTGAAAAAAGTAGGTCAAGGTCTGCCCTTAAATGTTTTTCTTTTTTTGAGTGCACACACTGGTCAGTGTTAATTAATTCAACAAAGGATATAAATGAACTTACTGATGTAATGAGCAGCTATGCTTTCTGTGTATGTTAATGAGCTTTTAATAGAATTCTAACACTAAATACTGCTGTACATCTGTTACAAAAAGCATAGTTGGTGTACCCAGGAAGTGAGAGAACAAAAATTCCTAAAGAAACAGATCAATAAAACAGCATCATTATAGCAGTAAACTGAAGCCTGAGCTAATGCAACTGCAGCTGTGTTTAGCCCTGGGAATGTAAGTACCACTACAGTATGTGTTTAACACTGGGAATGTCAGTTTAGCTGTATGTGTTTAACACAGGGAATATCAATGCAGCTGTATATGTTTAACACTGGGAATATCAGTTCAACTGTACGTGTATAACACTGGAAAAATCAGTTCAACTGTATGTGTTTAACACAGGGAATATCAGTTCAACTGTATGTGTGTAACACTGGGAATATCAGTGCAAATGTATGTGTTTGACACTGGGAATATCCGTGCAACTGTATGTGTTTAACACTGGGAATATCAGTGCAACTGTATGTGTTTAACACTGGGAATATCAGTGCAACTGTATGTGTTTCACACTGGGAATCTCAGTTCAACTGTATGTGTTTAACACTGGGAATATCCGTGCAAATGTATGTGTTTGACACTGGGAATATCCGTGCAATGTTATACAGTATTTTTAAGACTGGGTATATCAATGGGTATATCAATGGAACCGTAACAGCTCTAAATGTGTTTAATATTGGGAATGGGAATATCAGCACAACTGTGTGGGTTTAACACTGAGTATATCAACGTAACTAATATCAATATTAAATGTACATGTTTAATACTGTAAATATCAATGTGCTTTTACAGATTCTGTCTCTTAATCAGCACAACATTTTCAGAAGCATCACAAGTACAAAGTTTTTTTAAACTAATCCAAAAGATTTTTGGTTGAGAGTCTGTGCCAGTCATCAAATAAATACATAAATAAAGTAATAATCTATTAGCTATTGAATATTATTTAATGAGCTAATCCTAACGTGGGCTTTCTGGAATAAGTACAGATCAGTGAGATAAACAGCACATCTGCCAGTATTTTGGTCTGGGACTTGGTGTTACTATGGCACATAATCCCATGTCAATCCTGCTACAGAGTGGTCTCTGCTTTCAGATGAGGCTGAGATACCAGTAAAAGAAGAGGGAGTTTAGATTTTAAAAAATCATTTTTAAATCAGCTTTCTTTGGCACAAGTGAATATTGGGATAGGGAGATAAATTCAAAGTTCGCAATAGTCAGTTTGGGGTTTCGATATCTGAATGTCAATGTACTTGTTTTGGATAGTCCAGTTTTTTTTTTTGATTTTTTGTAACTACGACACTACAAAGGATTCATCTAGCTCTCACCTATTAAACTTGTTGTTTAGCACCTGTGTGTGGATCTGCTGGAGCACTCAATTTGAAACTGTGCACAGGTCTCTGATCCATATACAGGCCTCTGATCCGTGTACAGGCCTCTGATCCATGTACAGGCCTCTGATCCATGTACAGGCCTCTGATCCGTTTACAGGCCTCTGATCCGTATACAGGTCTTTGATCCATGTACAGGTCTCTGGTCCATGTACAGACCTCTGGTCCATGTACAGGCCTCTAATCCGTGTACAGACCTCTGATCCATGTACAGGCCTCTGATCCATATACAGGCCTCTGGTCCAAGTACAGGTCTCTGATTCGTGTACAGGTCTGTGGTCCATGTACAGACCTCTGATCCGTGTACAGACCTCTGATCCATATACAGGCCTCTGATCCGTGTACAGGCCTCTGATCCGTTTACAGGCCCCTGATCCATGTACAGGCCCCTGATCCATGTACAGGCCTCTGACTACTGGAGAGGTGAGGGATTTTAACCCTCCTCTGGAATCAGTGCAGCATCATGCCTCCATTACAGAAACGAAATATACAGAAAATGTTGTGATTTTTTTTTAAAATACACTGCTGCAAGATATACTTATGATTACATTGTCATAAGAGTTGCCAGTGGTTGCTAAGATGCATGAAATCCGATCAATAGGCGCCTGCGAGAGAATGGCCACTGTTCAGAGGAGCAAGGAACACTATCATCATAACTGCATTTACATTTGAAGTAGCTGAAATCACTCTGCATCTCTACCATTAAATGCTCATTTAGTTTAGACTGGTGTAAGATCATCCACTCAAACACTTGCGCATCAACTATGCCTGCTGCCCGGATAGTTTTGGTCAACTTATCATAAGGACAGTGCATCTTACTCAATTTTAGAATAGCAGCCAGGAATAATGGGTAATAAAAGAACTATTCAAAACAAGGAGACTTGATTAACAGTACAGTACACTCTCCTGGCTAGGGGTGGGCAGGCTGGTTGATTTAGGGAGGCCAGACACATGTACTTTGAATATACATTTCTGTTTCCCACCTCAGAAAACAAGGCATGAATAAAGGTATTTAAACACGTTCAATCCTGAGAACAGGCTTCAGACTAACATTGCTGAATCCAGAATATGTTTCATATGACCACTGTCGTTCCTGTAAATAAACATCTGATGAAAAACGTTTTGAACGTACAAAAATGCATACGTTTTTGTATGTGTGAGTAACTTGGCATTTTTGTACGTTGAAAACGTGTTTTTCATGAGATATCATTTCTTTTTGCACTGTGTTTGTAATGAGTAAGTGATAATAATAATACATATATAAATGTAGGCTATGACAGACATGCATATGTTGCCCTCGCAGAATGAGCACACAAGTCTTCTGGTGCCACATATTTTAATGAGGAGAAGCAGTTCTTTTTCACTTCAAGAAAAACATAAAAGCTTTTCGCTGACCACATACGCAGATACTTGCTTTCAGCTTGCTTAGCTAGCTAGTATTCCAGTAAAGCTTGCTACCAAGCACGTTACAATACTGTTCTGTATCATTTTTCTGTAACAGAAATGATAAAAGTAATTAAGCCCCGTTTTTACAACACACAAATATGCATTATAACATGGTTCATGAAGAACCCACTGTAACGTAGCTAACTAACCATGTGAACAACAATATAGCCTGTGGCTAGCACACAAGCTAGTTACATTACTAACCAGTTAAAACAACATTATCTTTCAACATTCTCGTGTATAAGCATGTAAAATGCAACAGGAATTTGTACACATACTAAAACTATAGAAAATTTGTTCTTCACTCGCTCTCAGCTCACTTAGCTTGTTGCTAGTATTCCAGCAAAGCTTGCTGCCAAGCAAGATGTCCTGTGCCTGCGAATCTCACACTGGTTCCAGATACAACACTGTGTGTAGAGGCGAGTCCAACTATATCTAGTTGGTACTTCTCAGCCTCACACACCAGCTCCGGCTCCTTCCCCACCAGAGAGGTAACGTTCCACATGCCAAAAATCAGTTTCTGTCGTCTGGGCAGATGATGCACTGATTACCTTGTTCCTGCCCACTGCCCGAAGGGCATTGCACCCGACCCCTACCCTAAACCTTGTGGGTGGTATATATCAACAAATTTTCCTTGCTAAAAACTGCTGTCTTTAGGACATGCTAAAACTGAGATTGTGAACACCCACTTCAGTCTCTAAACTTGCGAAAATGCTTATTGTGCATCATCCAGTAACCTTCAGTTGTGTAGGGTACTGTGGTTGTTATGACTTTGTCTCAGTTGCCACAGCGGAGCCTTATTTAAATGAAGGAATCATTTTTTAAACTAAAACTAATCAATAACTACTTTAGAAACAGCATCAGACAGGAGAGACTGAATGGGCTGGCTATAGACTACTTTCTGTCAAAAGTGTCTGTGCTTGGGAGCAGAAATTGTAGGCGATTGCTGATAATTTTGGAAATGAAGGCTCCTCGGATGCCCTTCAAATAAGTGAGTAGATAAAGTGCTTTTCACAAGGATTTGTGTTGGGTTTCTGATGGTGCCAGTCTGATATATTTTTGAATCGCCATGCAGGAGTGCAAAACGGAAAACCTTGATCATATTGTAAAATTTCAGATAAGGATAACCGTAATCCACATGCATTTCTTAAAGGGTTAGTTCACATTAAAGGGTTAGTTTTAGACCCAGGTCCGTTGAGCTACTCACCACAAATTATATGATAGATTGAGGGGGCTCCAGCTCTCCAAACTCATGTAATGTTACCGACAGCTCATTCTCTGTTTGCTGTTAGCTTTGTTAGCCAATAAAATTGATATTGAACAATGGCCGTGTAAATATTATGATCAACAAACAACACAAATGTCAGACGAATATCTGCGTTTATAGAAAGCAATGTATTTTTTTCTCCATTTCTCAGTAAAGACAGCCCTATTTCCCAGTAAAGACTGCTCTATGTTCCAATAAAGACTGCTCTGTTTCCCAGTAAAGACCTCTTTATGTCCCAGTAAAGACTGCCATATTTCCAAGTAAAGACAGCTCTATACGACTGCCCTATGTCCCAGTAAAGACTGCTGTATAAGACTGCTCTATTTCCCAGTACAGACATCTCTATTTCCCAGTAAAGACTGCTCTGTGTACCAGTCAAGACTGCTTTATGTCCGAGTGAAGACTGCTCTATGTCTCAATTAAAACTGCTCAATGTCCTAGTAATGACTGCTCTGTGGTTCAGTAAAGACTGCTTTATGTCCCAGTACAGACATCTCTATTTTCTAGTAAAGACCACTCTATTTCCCAGTGAAGACCACTTTATTTTCCAGTATAGACTGCTCTATTTCCTAGTAAAGACAGCTCTATAAGAGTGCTCTGTCCCAGTAAAGACGGCTCTATGTCCCAGTAAAGACTCCTCTATTTCCCAGTACAGACTGCTCTATTTCCCAGGAAAGACTGCGCTATGTTTCAGTAAAGACTGCTCTGTGTACCAGTAAAGCCACCCTGTGTCCCAGTAATGACTGCTCTATAAGACTGCTGTATGCCCCAGTAAAGACTGCTCTATAAGATTGCTCTATGGCCTAGTAAAGACTGTTCTATGTACCAGTATAGACCACTCTATTTCCCAGTAAAGACGTCTCTATTTCCCTGTAAAGACTGCTCTATGTCCCAGCAAAGACTGCTCTATTTCCCAGTAAAGACCACTCTATGTCCCAGTAAAGACTTCTCTATTTCCCAGTAAAGACTGCTCTATGTCCCAGCGAAGTCCGCTCTATTTCCCAGTATAGACCCCTATATGTCCCAGTAAAGACTGCTCTGTGTGCCAGTAAAGTCTGCTCTATAAGATTGCTCTATATCCCAGTAAGACTTCTCTATTTACCAGTAAAGCCACCTTGTGTCCCAGTAAAGACTGCGCTATAAGACTGCTCAATGTCCAAGTAAAGACTGTACCAGAAAGAGGCAAGCAACCCATATTACATAAGAAATGCGTATAGATATATTTGAAATGCTGCCCATCCCTGTCAGTAGCAAGCTGCAAAGTCATGTGAGAAAAGCCGTTTCCTGTGGCAGCCTGCAGATTCAGCCAAACAGCGTCTGAGGGTGTGAGACCCCTCTGTGCGGGGTTTGCTGTTTCCCCTACAGCAGTGAACCTGGGGATACCTTTATCCGTCCATCAGGCCTGACCCTGGCTAAAGCAGCACAGTGGAGAGAAAGAAATGCTTCACTGAAGATGATAGGGACACTTTGCCATGGAGAAGCGGGGGGAATTGACAGAAAACCCTCCTGTTAATATATGTATCATTATGGACTCAAACGCAGGATAGGTGGGATGCCTGGCAAATGGTTTTATCATAGAGCTGCTGTTACTGATTCAAAATAACTACTTTCAGTTTCTCTCCCGTATGTATCCTCAAATTCAATGAGCCACTGTGAATAGTGATTAGTAACAACAAATCAAAATATGCATTACAACAATAACATCTAGCATTTTAAACTTTAAAAAATAATAATTCAGTCAACAAAACCAGCCACAGCAACAGTGGCTAACAGCATGTGTTTAAATGCGTACAGTATGAAAGCGCTTTCAGAAATGTTCCCTCTTGGTTTAGCAGCCCTGCATTGTTCTGTTAAACAGTTGAGAAGTAATTTACGTAACACATGTGGCTGGAATTATGAGCATGGCCTTATTACAATGCGCATTCTCATTCAGGCAGGAGACAATGGGCCATGTATGAACGGGCAAACCCTTTGGCTGCCCTCCGCAGATTTTCTTTCTCTCCTTTCTGTGTCTGCTGGACGGCCTTTGCGACCACAACAATAAGGTTCAGCATGATGCTGAAGTGTGACCATGCACTTTGACAAGAGCACCAAGGCATATTATTTGACTAGGCCAGTAAGATGTGGAGTCTGATTGACCTGCTTTACTGAAACTGGCCTGGTAATCTTTCAAAAGGGGTTTAGAAAATGCTCAGGCGATCTACATAGCATCATGTGAGGTTATCAGAAGGGCGTCCAGCATAGCACAGGTGCTTCTATTGTAACTTCAGGGCATGCGCATGTTTGACTATGGCCTGGCTTGGCCCAGCAGCTGGTTTAATCTGGACTGTCTACTCTAGCTCAAATGTCATATGGCATCACATGCTCTGTCAGGTCAATTTTACAACACCAGAGAAATTTCACTTCCTGCTTTCAGAATTTATCCTTTAAAAAAAAAAGGTGGCCGAGGGAGAGGGGTATTTTTACAGGCCATGTTTGTGCTGAGTGTCAGCTGGGGCACACCCTCCATTGTGCAAGCTTATTTGGGGCCCCCTGGGAAACTGTGTCTGAGATCCACCAGGTTCCTCAACAGGTGAGGGCTGACACGGCTCTGCAGAAAACTGCCTTAGAGAAGCCCACAGGAGAAAGCCTAAGAACCACAGGCCTAACAGTCTGTAAAACAAGAGCTGATCCCCCAGCAGAAAGAAAGGGGGTCTGGAGAGTGAGGAGCTGCTGAGCTGCTATTTTATTAGTTAGTCACACAAGGTGGCATTTGGCAGAAGGAGAGGGTTTCCCAGGTCAGATAATGTGAGAATGCGATGTGGCGTGCGATGCCATCAAGTCCCTGCTGACCAGACTTTGAATGTTTGGGGAAAATGTGCAGATAATTATGAACAAAGTTAAGAGAAGAACCTAGGCTTAGTAGTGAGTCTCGCAGGCATGACTATACTTCCTTCCAAACTGGAGAAAAGAAAAAAACAAACAAAAACACCACAGGGCTCAAAAGCTCATAAGACTGCATTTCCAAGGGATCATATTCTAAACTCTCTTTGGCATTTGGCAGGATATTGTTTTTTGTTGTGGTGTCTCGTCTAATCACTGTAATTTACTTTAATTTTTTTTCCCACTCTCTCTAGTAAATGCATCTGCACCAACACCCTGGCCCAAGGAATGTCATTTCAGCTATTTTAGTAAATACTCTAAAAGGCAGAAAGAGCGCTTTAATCCTAAAAAAGGAGAGAGCGTTCTAAAGGTTTTGTCAGCATAGAGAAATTGCTGAAGAGGCAGGCAAATACTGAATGACAGGTTTTAATTCTCTGTGGCTATACAACGGTTACATCACCCTGCATTAGCAGCACTTGACTCAGAGTCCCTGGATTAGCTAACATTGTAGCACAGCAATATCATTATTGCTGTGGTATTGTTACAATATTAAGATATTGCTCTCAGCCCTCATAGAGTACAGTATTACACATTAGTTTTATTTATGAATTCACAAGCACTCCTGGATCATAAAATGAGCATATAGAACTCATGGCTTGCATGAGAGGAATGGGTTTATGAACATACCCAGATTAACTCTCAGACAAAACCTTAGCAGGAAGAGGCTGTTCCCCAGCAGTTTCATAACACTGGGATTAATACAGATTATGGGCTAATTCTACAGTCTTCAGATTGCTCACTCCCATAATAATGCTGATGAAACATATGTGAGGTTTAGGACACAGTGGGGCTGGGAGAATGCAACTCTTCACAGACTGCAGGGTGGTTGAATAGAACCAGCCTGTTCCTCCACAGATTACCCACAGGTCCCTGTGGCCAGTGGCCCGCCTTCACAATGTCAGACAGGCTCTGATATCACTGGTCCAGAGAGGAAGTGGAAAAAGAGAGAGGCAGGAAAGAGAAGTTCAAATAATTCATCTATTTGCATTTTAAATTCTCCCTGCATTTAGCACAATAAAATATGTCCAGTACGCAGTCCCTACACATGTGCAATGTACTGCAAAATACAACACTTAACAATATGTGGGCAACTATACAAAATACACCACTATGAAATTAATTATACTTTCAGAGAAGTGCAAAAAGTGCATGTTTGAAATATAAAGCTAAATATATAAAGTTCAATTTCTGCAAGGGGTAGTATTTACCTGAGCTGCTCTGTCTCATTGACTGAGTGTTTGGAAGCTCAGTATGTTTGAGTCTATATTTCTGCTATATTTCATTGCCAATACCAAGGCTTCAGCTCATCCTTTCAATTAGCTGTCCACTTGATATGTTGTGTCCTTATTGGCTCTTCCATGAGTGCCAGTACATTATAACAATTATATAGCCACCATTCTTCCAAAACCATTGAATTATGTTACATTATACAAAAGAACAACTGTTCTAACCAATTCTTTCCATGAATTTACTGTAAAAATAAGTTTTAAAAAATCAGAATTGATATTAATGCTACAGTTTATCTACAGTTTATTTTCAACCAGTTTCAGTTGAATGCTAATTTAAACTTTCTGCACAAAAGTTTGCAATGCATTGGGTATGATCCAAGCTAATATTTGGTTACCCTAAAATAGGGTTGCATATCGAAAAGTGCAGTTTAAAGCACAAGTTATTTGACAACTATCATTCACAATGTCTTAATGTGTTTCGACACACTTTCTACTATAAATTAATAGCTAATTTTTAGCAATGTGTTGCAAACTCTGACCCCAAATTGCATCATTATCAATGAAAACCTCAGGTTATAAGTTTTCAGCAAGCTTTGCAATGCCTTAACTGTTCATTCAAAAAGATATAATGCTCAGTGGTTTGTCCTGAACTGGCTTCATCACTGAATGAAGGCCGAACATTATTGGCTCCGAAAACAGTTTGGTGTTAAGCGAGCCAATAGATTTGCATAAATCTATTTTGTATAATGTAGATATTTGGATATTTTTTTTTGGAGAAACAATTACGATGCACACATACAATAAATAAGAAAAAAATTTGTTAAAACAGCAGATAAAGTGGCTGAAAAGCAGATGTACATCAGCCATAGTCTTTCTCAATGAAACTTTCTTACATATCACATATAAACGCTCTTAGGTATCACATATAAACGCTCTTACCTATCACATAAACGCTGTTACATATCACATATAAAACGGCCTTGCATATCGCATATAAAAACTCTTGCATATCACATGCAGCAGGACAGAGACACAAAACAGGCATATACACTTACTGTATAGTGTGTAAATGGTAAATGGTAAATGGACTGCATTTATATAGCGCTTTTATCCAAAGCGCTTTACAATTGATGCCTCTCATTCGCCAGAGCAGTTAGGGGTTAGGGGTTAGGTGTCTTGCTCAAGGACACTTCGACACGCCCAGGGTGGGGTTTGAACCGGCAACCCTCCGACTGCCAGACAATCGGTCTTACCTCCTGAGCTACGTCGCTATGTGTGTGTGTGTGCTTGTATTTGTGCGTGTAGGTGTGTGTGTGTGTTTGCATGTGGGTGGGTGTGTGTGTGTGCGTGCGCATTCATAGGTTTGTGTGCGTGTGTAGGTGTGTGTGTGTGTGTGTGTGTGTGTGTGCGCAAGTGTGTAGGTGGGAGTGCGCATCTGTGTATGTGTGTGTGCATGTGCACACGTGAGCATGTGTGTGTGCAGGTATGTGTGCATGTGTAAATGCATGTGCATGTGTGTGCATGCGTGTTTGTAGGTGTGTGTGTGTGTGGGTAGGTGCGCGTGCATGTGTGTATGTAGCTATGTGTGTGTGTAGTTGTGTGTGTGCGCGTGTGTGTATGTATGTCTGCATGTGCACACGTGAGCATGTGTGTGTGTGTAGGTACGTGTGTGTGTGTGTAGATGCATTTGCATGTGTGTAGGTGTGCATGTGTGTGGGTAGATGGGTATGCATGTGTATGTGTGTGTGTAGCTGTGTGTGTGTATGTACATGTGCTGGTTTGCGTGTGTAGGTGTGTAGGTGCATGTTTGTGTGTGCATGCGTTTGTGTGCATGTGTGTGTGTGTGTATGTGAGTCCGTGCATGTGACGGTATTGAAAGCAGGACTTGATACTGGACTTGAAAAGTAGGAACTTTTCTTTTTAAACAATGTGGGTGGTTCAGAGGTCAGTTGTGCTGTTATTATTTATGTGCTGTCATAAATCTGATCATCTCTTGCCACGTCACAGAACACTCTGCTCTTAACAACAGCCGGTCTGCTCTTTTTACTGAAAATGATTACCATCAGATAACCTTCTAGAAAACCTTACCGGGTTCCATGAACGCAAAATAAAATTATAAATCTGATCACACTGAGACTCCAGCACCTTTCCTCTCTCCGTCCCTCCAGCCTCTCCTCAGCTGCCGAACATTACCGGCACTCACATTACCTCACAAGATAGCGCCACCTGTTCCTGCGCTGCCCTTCTCTACGCCCCTGGATATCCCGCTATTTATTTAACTTTGCAGTCCCTTCTGTTCGGGCTGCGCGAAAAGGAGTCAATTTAATTACAGAGAATTAAGATTATGGCTCCTGGCAGAGCATTCTGTTATTGGGGGCGTGCGACGCACATTAGCCCCAATATAAGGGCAACAACGAAGAGAGAGGGAGAGGGAGAGGGAGACAGACAGAGATGCTTAAACACAGCACCTGTGACAGGCGCTGCTCAAATTGTTCAATCTTGTTCTCCAAGCTGGCTGCTTTCCTGATATCTGGAATCAGGGGCTTATTTCCCCAATTTACAAGAGTGGAGACAAATTTGACCCTCATAATTACCGAGGCATTTGTGTGAGCAGCAATCTGGGGAAGATTTTCTGCAGCATTATCAATGCCAGAATGCTGGCCTTCCTTATCAGACACAATGTCTTGAGAAAAGGTCAAATTGGCTTTCTACCAAACCATTGCACAACTGATCATGTTTACACCCTACAGACCCTAACTAATCAACATGTACACCAAAAAAGGTAAGATTTTTGCATGCTTTATCGGTTTTTAAAAATTTTTTGATTCTATTTGGCAAGAAAGATTACATTATAAAATTCTCCAAAGTGGTGTAGGGGGTAAAGTTAAATTCTTGCTCTATGGGGATGACCTGGTGTTGCTGTCACCCACAGAACAAGGGCTACAGCAACATTTGGATTAGCTAGAACAATACTGTCAGAACTGGGCACTGACAGTAAACTTTAAAAAATCTAAAATAATGATATTCTAACAGAAACTCAGATCTCCGGAAACCAGACATGTGTTCACTCTAGGAAACATCGTAACAAGCACTTCTTTTCAATTAGAAATTAGAGTAAACCAAATAATTAAACAAACAAAAGTTTGTTTACATTGGTTTCCTCTAATTTCTAATTTCATTGGAGCATTGGAATAATCAAACCAAAACACAAACATACATAACTGCTATTTGACCCTAAATCGGGAACACAATTTGGCTGAGTATCTCTTCTCTGTCACAGATACAAAGCAGAGACAGGTCCTGACCAGGTACAGGCTCAATGACCACACCATAGCAATTGAAAAAGGAAACCACAAAAAAACATGGCTACCTAAAGAAGAACGTATAAGTGGTCACTGCAAGACAGGAGAGGTAGCGACAGAGATGCACTTCCTGCTATACTGTGAAAAATATTCACAGATAAGAAAAACACATTTTAATAAGATTCAAAATTCCAAATTCCAAAACAAATTTCCTTCCCTCTCAAATGAACAAAAGCTGCGAGTCCTATTCGGAGAAGGACCGACAGCCGCAGCTGAATATGTTTTTTCCTGTCACAACCTGAGGGACAGTGGGTAAACATCTAACAAACTTAAACAAATATAATAATAATAGTAATATTATTATTATTATTATTATTATTATTATTATTATTATTAACAACATTGAGAACAATTTAAATTATAGACTTTTTCAATATAAAAATAGTGTAGTAGAGTAATAGTATTTAGTAGTTAATTTAATTTGAATCAGAGGGAGAGGGAGAGGGAGAGCTGCAGTGCCTGGTCTCTCTACACAACTCAGAGATCAAGTGCTTGTTCTATGCAGATGACCTGGTTCTCCTTTCCCCCAGTGAACAGGGGTTACAGAAAAGCCTAGACCTGCTAGAACAATACTGCCAGACCTGGGCCCTGGCAGTAAACCTTAAAACTAAAATTATGACATTCCAAAAAAGATCCAGATCTCAGGGAACAAAACACAAATTCATGTTAGGAACACACTACATTGAACATTCCTCAAATTACAATTATTTAGGGCTAAAAATCCATTCAACATTGGAACGGATTTTTCCGTTCAACTTCAACATTGCAGTGAATGAACTAAGGGAGAAAGCACGCAGGGCCTTCTACGCCATAAAACGACAAATTTGTGTAGAAATTCCAAATAGAATTTGGCTTAAAATCTTTGGAGCTGTAATCGAACCAATTTCTCTTTATGGCAGTGAAGTGTGGGGTCCACTCATCACTCAAGAATTTGGCAAATGGGACAAACATCCAATTGAAACCCTGCATGCAGAATTCTGTAAACATGTCCTGAAATTACATAGAAACACAACAAACAATGCATGCAGGGCAGAATTAGGCCAATACCCATTACTTATCAAAATACAAAAAAGGTCAATCAAATTTTGGAAGCACCTAAAACAAAGTGACCCCCACTCACGTCAATACAAAGCCCTGCAATACCAAGAGTTGAGCAAAGCAAACAATCCACTCACTCAGCTGGTCCTGAGCCTTAGTTCCCCACATACGCTAACACACACTAACACCTCACCTGCTCAGGATCAGAACAAAACTACAAACATAATTAGAATTAAAGCCGCAAGCGGCGTTGGGAGGGGTCCAAGCATTGGCACCATCGCGCCCCCTACGTAGCGATTTTAAAATGGCTTTGTCCTCATGATCATATGCCTTCATCCAACATATCTCCTGAATATCATGATGATTGTATAAAATATTGATGTCTTATGGCCAATTTTGTGCTAAGAGACACTGTCGGATGACTTAGTTGCATCGCCATGGATGTGTCCTGGCCGCTTCCTGTGAAGGCCTTTACTATGTCGTAACACTTAGATGGCATGTCGTAACGCACATATGGCCTGGCGTGTTTGTACAGCTGCAGCGCTTCCATGCTGTAACAAAAAAAGGCATCACACTAGTGTCACGATACCAAAATTCTGACTTTGATACCGATACCAAGTTTAGTATCACAATAATTAATACTGAAACGATACTGATTCAATACTCGGTACCTAACGATACTGAAATTACCTTAATAGATCAGAAACTCAATGTCCACAAGGGTTGACCTCATTTTCGAATTCACGGATTATTAAAAACCTGGTTTATTAACAAACTTTGAGTTGAAGCCTGTTCAACATATCAATAAGCATAGGCCTATAGTGTTACAACATTAAACAACAGAGAAATATATCAAATATATTTCAAAAATTAAACAGTTGTAAAGTAAATAATCTTTAAAACAGTTCTTTCACCTTTAAATAGATTTAAAAACAGCATATTTTAATAACAATACAGCATCTATCTATAATAAAATATTTCCAAATTGGAACACCTATTGCTACTGAAGTGAACTGAGTCAAAGCTTGCGCTGTATCAAGGAGCTGAGTGCACAAGCGCAAGTCACCTCACTTGGCAACCTTAGTTGCTACTGCCTTCTAGCGAAGATTCTGACAAATTACACTTTTCATCCTCTCAATCAGTAATGCGGGAGACAATTTTCCCTGGCTTTTACATTTGACTCAAAACTACCGAAAGTCGGAATATTCTAATACCGAACCGTTTCTTTTTTTTTGTTTTTTTAAGTACCGAGAAAGTGCTGAAGTTTTGGTATACCGTGCAACACTACGTCAGACACATATTCCAATCCATTGCTCAGTTTAGCAGAGAATGCACATTTCAAAGTACCTCAGAGACAGATAGAATAATAGCACATAAATACACATTTCAAATAAGACATTGAGAAAAAACGGAAATAAAAGACGTAATATCAACTCGCGATCTGCGCGCTGCGCGCAAAGTAGCCTACCGTTTTATTCATTTAGACATTGGCAGATAAGAAAAATTTTGGTTACACTGACCTATAAAACGCTATTCCAAAAGCAAAATCAGACATGTTATACATCGTTAGAAAGCTTATACTCTCACCTACTGAATAAATGAATTGTCAATCAAGCCAAATTGTACTAAAAACGGCGACAACGCCGTAAGCAAACGGATTGTCCAAGACAATATATGACCACTCAGTCGCAAAAGGGACATCTCTACGCGTAAAACTAATGGTAAGATTGTATATTGATTCAATGTTTAGTCCCAGATATTGACTGTAATATGAGATGGTATAATTAAAAAAAAACTTTGTCTCGTTTATTTCGTTATTCAGTAAGCAGCGTTTTCACTGCTGTATTGGCGTATTTTAGGGCAAATGTCGGGTTTATCTTGTTGTTACGGAATATTAGCCTACATTACATTACAGGCATTTGGCAGACGCTCATATCCAGAGCGATGTACAACAAAGTGTCTAACCATAACCAGGAACAAGTGTCGAAAACCCTAGAGGGCAGTATCCTACCGTTCCAAGTGCCCCAAGACCGTCCCCTCACTGATAAAAAACTAACCTTACGGTGTCGGATTACTTGCGTCGCCATGGATGTCGCTTGCCGTAAAGAAGTTTACTAGATGTCGTAACACTTAGAATTTGGAGCTCCAGCTTTTCCGCACCCCACCTAATAAAAAAGTCCAAATGGCGGGCAAACCATATGGCGGACATAGGTGGTCCCAAAAGCAAAGTTGTAGAGCACATTCAGATGTATAGGTCGATGAAGTTTTGTGTTGATCTGACTTATGGTGTGGGAGTTAAGGCCTTTTAAAGTATGACCCTTTGTTATAGCGCCACCATCTGGCCGACATAGGTGATTTTTCGTGCCTGAGTAGTGGGGGGCCATAGGAACCTACCTACCAAAGTTGGTTGGTCTACAACTTATGGTTGCTGAGCCTCAGACATTTTAGTGGAGAAAATTGCCACGCCCCAACAAAAAAGTCGAAAGGGCAGGCAAACAATATGGCGGACATAGGTGGTGCCAATGACAAAGTGATGAAGCACATTCAGATGCATATGTCGATTAAGTTTTATGTTGATCGGACTTATGGTGTGGGAGTTATGGCCTTTTACGCATAACCCTTTGTTATAGCGCCACCATCTGGCCGACATAGGTGATTTTTAGTGCCTGAGTAGTGGGGGGCCATAGGAACCCACCTACCAAATTTGGTTGCTGTAGGACGTATGGTTGCTGAGCCTCAGACACTTTTAGCGGAGAAAAATAATAAGAATAATAAGAATAACTAGACAATTCCTGCAGAAATTGTGAAGTGTGGTTGCCGCCAACACAAAGTCGACTTTGTGCTGAACAGAGCGAACAGTTTCTGTAGTATAAGCAGAGACAGGGCATTGTGTACCTGCTATAACATCACTACAACGAGTTGATTTGCGACACATATATTCAGAGCTAAATTCTCATTTCATCAAAATTTGAGATCTCAGTGTTTTACTTGCGGTATGCGGTGACGAGTGACGGCGAATCACAAAGCTAGCTGGCATGTTCAGAGGGTCTTGGGAAAACCCTAAGTCTGACGTGTAATGCAGACTGATGTGTAATACAGTTATAACGAGACCAAAGTTTCCAACTCGCTGGAATATAAAACGGTATTACAAAAGTAAAATTTGACATATTATACATTGTTAGAAAGCTTATTCTGTCACCTATTAGATCGATGATGTGTAGATCAAGCCAGATTGTACTACAAAGTTCGACAACACCCAAAGCAACATGTGTGGTATTACAAGATGACACCGTCTTCTGGAGTAAGACCGGACCAGAAGCTGCTGGACACATGTTGTTGACGGCGTTGTTGCCCTTTTTAGGTCCGTCTGGCTTGATTGAGAATTCGTTTATTCAGTAGGTGAGAGCATAAGCTTTCTAACCAGGTATAACACGTGTAGTTTTGGTTTTGGAATATCGTTTTTTAGGTCAACCGAAAGTGTTTTAATCGTCGCATTCAATGCATGCACTCTTTGTTAGCACTAGTAGCATTCAAAGACGCTGCATTTGACGAAACGTTGTCAACGATTTTGCGTAATATCTTGTGAAATACTATTATTTTGAGGAAATCTGGGTATGCCTAAGTCATATGTTTGTTGATATACCTAGCTGACAGCGTTTTCATTTGTAATTTTGCATTTGGAATACCGTTTTTATCGCGTGCACTTCCGCATTAAGCTATATCCACTGTGGTGGCTAAGTCGCCAGGAAACCTCGTTTGAACAACACAATCCGTGCATGTACGTCTTCGTCAAGGTTTTATCTACATTGTGGTATGAATCATTTGATGTTTACGAATGTGTGTTTTCTGTAATTACGACGAAAATGGAGATATGCACCGCATCTGGATTCTAAATTTCCTGTAGATGAAGCAGGTTAAAAGTGCATCACGTGTGCTAAGCCGACCAATGCTGTGACTTCACCGCTCACATATGTATGACGTCACGTTTTACATTCATCCCTATGGGGAAAAATTGGCCATAAAAAGTCATATTTCTCAAAAAACCGTGCAGCGAAACTTTCCACAAAGTAATAGCACACGATTCCCAAAGAAGCCGGTCAATTTGACATATGGCACGTGTATGTGGTGCAAAAACTCTGGGAGGAGTAGCGGTCCAAAAAATGGGTGGAATAATAATAATAATAATAATATGTGGGATAATAATAGTGTGATTGCCTAAGGCAACCACACTAACTAGACAATTCCTGCAGAAATTGTGAAGTGTGGTTGCCGCCAATGCAAAGTCGACTTTCTGCTGAACAGAGTGAATAGTGGTAGGTAGTTGCAATGATGTTCTTGTGGTGACTATGGTGTTTTAGGTGGTGTCTAGGGTGTTGCTAGGAGGTTGCTATGGAGTTTGAGGCGGTTGCTAGGGTGTTGCTAGGTGGTTGCTAGGCTGTTGCTAGGTGGTTTCTATGAAATTCTAGGCGGTTGCTAGGGTGTTCTAGGTGGTTGCTATGGAGTTCTAGGCAGTTGCTAGGATGTTGCTAGGTGGTTGATATGGTGTTCCAGGTGGTTGCTAGGGTGGTGCTAGGTGGTTGCTATGGAGTTCCAGGTGGTTTCTATGGAGATCCAGGTGGTTGCTAGGGCATTGCTCGGTGGTTGCTATAGTATTCTAAGTGGTTGCTAGGATGTTGCTAGGTGGTTGCTATGGAGTTATAGGCGGTTGCTAGGGTGTTGCTAGGCAGTTGTTATGGTGTGCCAGGTGGTTGCTAGGGTGTTGCTAGGTGGTTGCTAGGTGGTTGCTATGGAGTTATAGGCGGTTACTAGGGTGTTCTAGGTGGTTGCTAGGATGTTGCTAGGTGGTTGATATGGGGTTATAGGCGGTTGTTAGGGTGTTGCTAGGCAGTTGTTATGGTGTTCCAGGTGGTTGCTAGGGTATTCTAGGTGGTTGCTAGGGTGTTGCAAGGTGGTTGCTATGGTGTTGCTAGGTGGTTGCTATGGACCTATAGCCGGTTGCTAGAGTGTTGCAATGCATTTGCTATGGTGTTCCAGATGGTTGCTAGGGTGTTGCTAGGTGGTTGCTAGGATGTTGCTAGGTGGTTACTATGGAGTTATAGGCGGTTGCTAGGGTGTTGCTAGGCAGTTGTTATTTTGTTCCAAGTGGTTGCTAGGTTGTTGCTATGTGGTTGCTATGGTGTTCCAGGTGGTTGCTAGGGTGTTGCTATGGAATTCTAGGTGGTTGCTATGGTGTTGCTAGGTGGTTGCTAGGGAGTTAAAGGCGGTTGCTAGGGATTTGCTAGGCATTTGCTATGGTGTTCCAGGTGGTTGCTAGGGTCTTGCTAGGTGGTTGCTATGCAGTTCTAGGTGGTTGCTAGGGTGTTGCTAGGTGGTTGCTGTGGAGTTCTAGGCAGTTGCTAGGGTGTTGCTAGGTGGTTGCTATGCAGTTCTAGGCGGTTGTTAGGGTGTTGCTAGATGGTTGCTATGGAGTTATAGGAGGTTGCTATGGTGTTCTAGGTGGTTGCTAGGATGTTTCTAGGTGGTTGCTATGGAGTTATAGGCGGTTGATAGGGTGTTGCTAGGCAGTTGTTATGGTGTTCCAGGTGGTTGCTAGGTGGTTGCTATGGTGTTCCAGGTGGTTGCTGGGGTGTTGCTAGGTGGTTGCTATGGGGTTTTAGGTGGTTGCTATGGTGTTGCTAGGTGGTTGCTATGCAGTTCTAGGTGGTTGCTAGGGTGTTGCTAGGTAGTTGCTATGGAGTTCTGAGCGGTTGCTAGGGTGTTGCTAGGTCGTTGCTATGGGGTTATAGGCGGTTGCTAGGATGTTGCTAGGGGGTTGCTATGGAGTTCTAGGCGGTTGCTAGGTCTTTACTGAGTCCAATGACGCAACCCATAGTTCTCTATGACAAACGGTTCAAAAGTTATGAAATATAAAACATCGGCCAATCAGGAAGGGGGGCAAGGCTGATCTCCACCAATGGACACAGGACTCTCTACCATGTCCAATGAGGCATTGCACAATTTGTGGGCAATTTTTCCCCATAGAGATGAATGGCAGAATGTTCAAATCTAGAGAGAGACCAGAGTACTGCTGCTAGAAGACAGAGCATTGTGACATCACAAAGGTGAGAAGACAGCATTGTGACATCACAAAGGTGAACATTCCACCATTCATTCTCTATGGGAAAAATTTCCCAAAAAAAGTGGAATTTCTCAAAAACCGTGCACCGAAACTTTCCACAAAGTAATAGCACACCATTCCCGATCAAGCCGCTCGATTTGACATATTGCACGTGTATGTGGTGCGAAAACTCTGGGAGGAGTAGCGGTCCAAAAAATGGGTGGAAAGAATAAAGATAATAATAATAATAACTAGACAATTCCTGCAGAAATTGTGAAGTGTGGTTGCCGCCAACACAAAGTCGACTTTGTGCTGAACAGAGCGAACAGTTTCTGTAGTATAAGCAGAGACAGGGCATTGTGTACCTGCTATAACATCACTACAACGAGTTGATTTGCGACACATATATTCAGAGCTAAATTCTCATTTCATCAAAATTTGAGATCTCAGTGTTTTACTTGCGGTATGCGGTGACGAGTGACGGCGAATCACAAAGCTAGCTGGCATGTTCAGAGGGTCTTGGGAAAACCCTAAGTCTGACGTGTAATGCAGACTGATGTGTAATACAGTTATAACGAGACCAAAGTTTCCAACTCGCTGGAATATAAAACGGTATTACAAAAGTAAAATTTGACATATTATACATTGTTAGAAAGCTTATTCTGTCACCTATTAGATCGATGATGTGTAGATCAAGCCAGATTGTACTACAAAGTTCGACAACACCCAAAGCAACATGTGTGGTATTACAAGATGACACCGTCTTCTGGAGTAAGACCGGACCAGAAGCTGCTGGACACATGTTGTTGACGGCGTTGTTGCCCTTTTTAGGTCCGTCTGGCTTGATTGAGAATTCGTTTATTCAGTAGGTGAGAGCATAAGCTTTCTAACCAGGTATAACACGTGTAGTTTTGGTTTTGGAATATCGTTTTTTAGGTCAACCGAAAGTGTTTTAATCGTCGCATTCAATGCATGCACTCTTTGTTAGCACTAGTAGCATTCAAAGACGCTGCATTTGACGAAACGTTGTCAACGATTTTGCGTAATATCTTGTGAAATACTATTATTTTTGAGGAAATCTGGGTATGCCTAAGTCATATGTTTGTTGATATACCTAGCTGACAGCGTTTTCATTTGTAATTTTGCATTTGGAATACCGTTTTTATCGCGTGCACTTCCGCATTAAGCTATATCCACTGTGGTGGCTAAGTCGCCAGGAAACCTCGTTTGAACAACACAATCCGTGCATGTACGTCTTCGTCAAGGTTTTATCTACATTGTGGTATGAATCATTTGAAGTTTACGAATGTGTGTTTTCTGTAATTACGACGAAAATGGAGATATGCACCGCATCTGGATTCTAAATTTCCTGTAGATGAAGCAGGTTAAAAGTGCATCACGTGTGCTAAGCCGACCAATGCTGTGACTTCACCGCTCACATATGTATGACGTCACGTTTTACATTCATTCCTATGGGGAAAAATTGGCCATAAAAAGTCATATTTCTCAAAAACCGTGCAGCGAAACTTTCCACAAAGTAATAGCACACGATTCCCAAAGAAGCCGGTCAATTTGACATATGGCACGTGTATGTGGTGCAAAAACTCTGGGAGGAGTAGCGGTCCAAAAAATGGGTGGAATAATAATAATAATAATAATATGTGGGATAATAATAGTGTGATTGCCTAAGGCAACCACACTAATAATAATAATATGTGAGATAATAGTAGTGTGATTGCCTAAGGCAACCACACTAATAATAATAATAATAATCCTAACAAAAACAATAGGGTTCCACCAGCTTCGCTGCTTGGACCCCTAATAAACCAAATTGAAACACAGCTGAAACAGAATTGTATAACCTACTGGGAAACTACAACAAAATCGCAAAGTAAAGTGAAATGTTATTTGGCCCTAAAAAGACAGTATGCTGTAGCGAAATACCTGACCACAGTTACTCACAAAAAACTGAGAACCACCTTGACGAGGTACAGACTCAGCGAGCACCACTTAGCCATAGAAACTGGCAGGCACAGAAAATCATGGTTGCCAGAAGAAAAGATTGTGCCAACAATGCAAAGGCAACCAAATTGAAACTGAAAAACACTTCCTAATGGAATGCACAAAATTTGACCAAATTCGCCAAAAATTCTAAAAAATAATCCAGAAATGTCCCCAATTCAATGATATACCCAATGACGATAGATTACCCTACCTCTTAGAAAAAAAAGGTTGCTGCATACTAGCAGCACAATTTGTGTTCTCTTGCCATACCCTGAGGGACAGTGTGACCACCTCACTCACACATTTACACACAGCATACACGCGTACAAGCAGACACATAATATTCAGTCATATACACAACACACAGATAGTCAGACACACACACACACACCTAACATCACTTACTGATATTTTTGTATATATCTTTTTATATAACAAATTCACATTCTCAGATTCATTGTATATAGTTGTATGTTGTAACCACTGCTTTGGCAACACAAGTGCCTATATTTGTCATGCCAATAAAGCACTTTGGAGAGAGAGAGAGAGAGAGAGAGAGAGAGAGAGAAATGGAGTAAGAAAGATGGAGAGAAAGAAAGAGATGGAGTAAGAAAGAGGGAGCAAGTGAGCCATAGCGACACACTGGAAGTAAGATGGAGAGAGAAAGGGAGAGGGATGGAGAGAGGGAGAGAGATGGAGCAAAACAGAGCGAAAGAAAGGGAGAGTGCAGGCCCCTCCCCTTCCCTGGTACAATTACAGTAAGCTGGTGTCCTGACTGAGTCAGTCTGAAACAGGATTAGAGTAAGACTTTTGTGCCTGGCGCTAACAGTGTTTTCAGCTCAGTCGACACTCACAGCCTGTCTTGGCTCACATCTGCACACCAGACACACTCCACACACACCACGCTCATATCTACACACTCCACACACACCACGCTCACAGCTCCTAGCCTGTCCTGGCTCACATCTGCACACACCACACACATACACATTGGGCTTAGCCACACTTAGAGTTGCCAGATGTCTGGTTTTTGACCAGAATGTCCATCCATCCATTATCTATACCAGCTTATCCTGGTCAGGGTCGCAGGGGTGCTGGAGCCTATCCCAGTGTGCATTGGGTGAGAGGCAGGAATACACCCTGCACTGGTCGCCAATCTCATACACTCATACCTATGTAACCAGAATCTGTTTTTTTTTTTTTTTTTTTTTTTGAAGAGCTGTTGATGGTGAACCAGGGGATCCTGAACATGGTGAAGAGTTGTTGATGGTGGATGGGGAGGGGGGGGGGAGAAAATCGTGAACATGGTGAAGAGTTGTCAATTGGGGATGAGGGGGATTGTGAACATGTTTGTTACGATCAGCCCCTAGCCAGTCGCAACATAAACGAGATCACGCAAAATAGTCGCAATTCAAAAATATCTTTAATTAAAGAACACTACAAAAGAACAAAAATGCGCAGTGTAGCCAGACTGCAGGTAGTCCTCTGAATGGAGAGAGAGAGTATCAGCCAGAGGGCCCCTTAAGTAGGACCCCTTCCAGGTGACACCAATTTCCTATTAGGAAGACAATCAAAACAAAGGTTGCAACACCACAAGCAGCCACTAGGGCACAAGGGCAGGGGACCATAACACCCCCACCACCAAATGGTGACACCAGTCGCCACCAAAACAGTCACAAATCATAGGCAAAATATATAATACACCATTATACAACTAAACATACATATATACAGGGACTCAGACCCTACTACCCACCAACCAGTGCCCACTCACCGACCTGTTGGGACCTCCATCCCAACACGTCCAACGACCCCGGCGCCTGGGAAAGTTGAAACAGAAGGGAGAAGCAAGGCATAGAGCAACCGGGAGATGGAGGACAAGAGACCTAAAGAGTCACCCTACACCCGACAACGCATCAGCTAGAACGTTGTCTTTACCATGGATATGACCAATCTCAAGGTTGAAATGCTTGGAGTGTAAGGCTCCAGCGCATCAACCTCTGATTTGAATTCCGCATGCGGTTCAAGACGACCAACGGATTATGGTCTGTGTATACTAGAACAGGGCATGAAGAGGAGCCAACAAACCTTGAAGTGTTGGACAGCGAGAACCAGGGCGAGTGCCTCCTTCTCCACGGTTGAGTATGCACGCTGCTGCGGACTAAACTTTAGAGAAGTAGCAGACAGGATGTTCAATGCCATTAGAAGCAACCTGGAGAAGAACAGCACCTGCCCCAAAAATCACTAGCATCCACAGCAAGACGGAAAGGCTTCGAGAAGTCTGGAGCCGCTAATACTGGGGCACTAACTAGCAGAGCTTTGGCATTCTCAAATGCACGCTGGCTGGAATCAGACCAGTGGAAATCAACCTTGGGGCTAATGAGATCGGTCAAAGGGGCGACGACAGACGAGAAGCTTACAGAAATTCCTGTAATATCCAGCCATACCTAAGAATCGCCGTACCTCTCGGCAGTTGGTTGGTACAGGAAACTGACAAATAGCCTCAACCTTTGCTCCTACGGGACGCACTTGCCCCCTGCCAATGACCTTACCCAAGTAGGTTACAGTAGCTCTACCAAACTCACACTTGGCAAGGTTAATGGTAAGGTTAGCAGCCAACAGACGGTCAAAAAGCTCCCGTATATGACCCAAATGCATGGACCACGAGGAGCTAAAAACCACCACATCATCCAGATATACCTCACCACCAGGGTTGAACTTCCGGACCTGGGCTTTACGGTCAAACCAATGTTTCATTTTCCCCTGAGCAACTTCTAGGTTCTGCTTGGCTAAGTCACGGGCTCGGTGTAATTGAGAGCAAAATTTGCTGACGTACTCCAAATTATGCTGAGGCGTTTCCTAAAGCCACTGATCCCTCAACAGGGCCAGAGGACCATGCACCATGTGAACAAACACCAATTCTGCAGGACTGAACCCTAAAGACTCCTGCACTGCCTCTCTGGATGCAAAAACCAACCAGGGGATGCCCTCTTCCCAATCCTTCCCGAGCTCCAAACAGTAAGTACGAAGCATAGTCTTAAGGGTTTGGTTAAACCTTTCTAAGGCCCCCTGGCTCTCAGCATGATAAGCACTGGAGACCTTATGCTTGATTTGGAGCTGTTGAAGGACTTGGGCAAAAACACGTGACATGAAGTTGGTTCCCTGGTCGCATTGAATGACCCTAGGGAGGGCGAAAACAGAAGAACTTGATTAATGCTTTGATGACTGCTTTTACAGTAATCTTCCGCAGAGGGACAGCATCTGGGAAGCGAGTAGCAGCACACATGATTGTTAAGTACTGATGGCCCCCTTTTGACCGTGGAAGAGGCCCAACACAATCCAGAATTATGCTCAAAGGGCTCTCCAACTACTGGGATTAGGTAAAGGGGTGCAGGAGGAATGGTCTGGTTAGGTTTCCCGGTAACCTGACAGACATGACACGTGTTACAGAATTTCGCCACATCCCACCTTAAGCCGGGCCAAAAGAAATGCCAAAGGCTGCGATTGTATGTTTTATTAATCCCTAGATGTCCGGCCAAACCATCGTGAGCCACACTCAAAACCTCGTTTCTGTAGTTAGATGGAATTACTATGAGAAATTACCTTCCACCCATCAGGAACATAATGCGGCCTCCATGTCCTCATCAACACTCCATCCCTAAGGAAATATCCTTGGGGCACAGCATCAATCTCCTGATCAGGAGACACTCAAACAGAGACACAGGGGTTGGATCAGCCTTCTGAGCAGAGATTAATTGTGCTCGAGACAGTGGCATGTCACAAATGATGGTTTTCACAGTATCACCCTTCTCAGGAACAAGGTCTTCAGATGTCTTGACTCTAGAGAGAGAGAGACACAGACTGTGAGTCAGACATTTCAGGGTGCCCAAAAAACGTCACAAAGGTTGTAAAAACCCTCTTCCTGCAAGTCACTAGCATCACGTTGCTTTGCCATAGCACGAGTGACAGCACATGTAGGGAAAACATCAGGATTTTTGTTCCAACTCATCTGGACCCTCACACACCAATGGCACAGAGACAACTTCAGGTGGAGTGTCAGATGTCTCCAAACATTTCCACCTGCCAGATCATTCCCCAAAATAAATGTAACACCAGGCATGGGGAGGGACGGTTGCACTCCCACTATGACACTGCCAGACACTAGGTCAGAAATTAAATCAACGCGATGTAAGGGCACGTCAACAAAGCCCATCTCAAACCCTCGGATTAAAACACTAGTGCCAGTGGAGGTCTGTTCAGACAGGGGTAAAACTCCTAATAAGAAGGACTGAGCAGCGCCTGTGTCTCTGAGGATACAGACTGGTGCATTTCCACCCTGGCCAGGTATTGACACAGAGCCATTCATGAGAAATGGTGTGTAATCCATTTGAGTACTGGAGCATTTGGATGGTGAGACATGCAATTCAGGTTCAGCAACATCACAAGTCAAAGAAGCTACCAGGCCAACAGATTTAGCACCCTGC
This sequence comes from Anguilla japonica, assembly GCA_025169545.1. Classification (NCBI taxonomy): domain Eukaryota; kingdom Metazoa; phylum Chordata; class Actinopteri; order Anguilliformes; family Anguillidae; genus Anguilla; species Anguilla japonica. The sequence continues at coordinate 1,879,623 of CM045897.1, forward strand.
TGTTTTTTTCTGAGACTAAAGCAATTGGAGATCCTATGTCCTGTCTTTTTGCAGTAAAAAACAGACTCCATCAGGGTATTTACCCACAGGGCTAGACTTACCCAGTGGCACAGATGGCACAGGGCCAGTGGAAGTGGGCTTTAAGGAACAAAAACCCCCTTGATGTCTGTCTTTGCCCTCATTATGATGTTTTTCCCCAAACACAATCTTATGGGTCAACACAGATTCATCAGCAAGGACGGCAGCTTCTGACACATTGGTTACTTTTTGTTCATTGAGATAAGTGGTAATGGCCTCAGGCAGACCATTCTTAAACTCTTCCAGAACCATCATCTCACGGAGTTGTTCCCTAGTCTCAACCTTCTGAGATCGACACCACCTATCAAACAACTGCCCCTTCTCCCTTGCAAACTCCACATAAGTGTGTTTATCCTGCTTAGCATAGCGTCGGAACTGTCGGTATGCTTCAGGTACCAGTTCATATGTACGCAAGATGGCAGCCCGGACTAAATCATAATCAGCACTGTCTTCAAATGATAACGTTGAATATGCCTCTTGGGCCTTACCAGTAAGGACACATTGCAGCAACAAAGTCCATATATCCTTCGGCCAATTTAAAGAGGTGGCCACTCTCAAAATGAGAAAAGTACCTCCTCTACCTCTTTCTGAAAACGGAGGAACCATACGAATATGCCTACCTACCTCAAATGCAACAGCAGAGGTAGTCTTCTTGCCTTCAATACCTAACCTCATCTCCAAATCTGCCTCTTTTGCTGCTAATTCTAGCCTTTTCATTTCCAATTCCCGATCAAGTAATTGTAATTTCAAAGTAACCTCAGACTCGGTGAGTTGCAAGGGGGACTCCTGTTTAGCTCTAAGCACCCTCATGTCAGTTAGAATTGCCTTCAAAGTGTTAACAACGTTGGCTCTAAGTAGTTTAGCACTACTAGAAATCTCAATTTCGTAATATTCTGCAATTTTAAACAGCTGCTCTTTAGTAAATTCCTCTAGCAGGTCCTCAGAGGGATCATCAAAAAACGTCTGAATGTCAACAGTAGACATCTTAAGATATAATCCAAACAAATGCAGTCAAGAATCCTAGAACACAATCAGAACCACTCACCTAAGAAAACTAACACACCTAGAGGCTAAAAAATAGAATTGGATCAGTGCCCCAGCACCACAACAGCAGTAATAGTGTAGCAAGCAACACTAAACTACCAATACCACAGGTTACACAAAAGGCTATAGGAAGGCAAAACAAGTACTGTTATCCTAATCAAAATACCAAAGCACAAGAAAAATGCGTTACAGTACAATATCAACAGTATCACAAGTAGCCTAACCATTCAGCTTTACAGCTACAGCACAAAATGCAAGTGCAGGGACAACCGCACACAAACAACCACTATGAAGCAGCCAATATCGTTGGCATCGATGTAAAAATTACAAAATTTTACAAGCTTACAAAGTAGTTACAAGCGATGCACAAAATTGCTACACTAGCATTGTGACTAGCGCTACGAATACAAACATTACACAATGGTAGCATCAAAACCATTCTCGGTTACACGGGAATGGATCACGAAAGTAGCTCAGATTTACTTACCGAGCGCTGATATTGCTCTCTCTGAAAAGCACACGGAAGTAATTCTAACATGCCTCACAGCCACCACGGCTTGAAAGAACACGAGTCACAGTTCGCAGCTAGTACGAGCACGAACAAATGAACGACCATGAACATGGAAATGTCACTAATTAACATGCGAAAACACAGCTACCGATTGCATAATCAAAAACAAACCGCAAAGGTAGAAATGTAGCAAATTTCCATACTCACCCAAACACAACCACAAGCTCTCTCGTCCTAGCGTCCTCCGCTTGAGCAAAATTACAGGTGATACTAATCACACTAATTACAACGATAAGCTGAGTCACTATACGTTGACTTCCCCCAGGTCCTAACTATCTAGTAGCAACGAAAATCTAACAGTCTTCAGTGTAGTTCGAGGCGGCTTTTAAACGCAAAACCCGTGAACGCAAATGAGACCAATTGAATAGTCACTCACGGCGAACCAGACCGTACCCCCACCCAGTGTTAACACCAAAAATAAGAAACGTAAAATAACAAAGTGACAAGCCCGAAGGACATGCCCGACAACTACAATTACCTGAGGGAGACACAGCAAACCAATAACACTCAGTTGACTCAACCTACCGCCGCACCACGCAAACGCGGAGAACTTTAATATCAAAACTGCGCTCAAGCGAGATACAAACTAGAGAGAATACATACCGGATAAGCAGATCCCGGACGAGCCCCCAATTATGTTACTATCAGCCCCTGGCCAGTCGCAACATAAACGAGATCACGCAAAATAGTCGCAATTCAAAAATATCTTTAATTAAAGAACACTACAAAAGAACAAAAATGCGCAGTGTAGCCAGACTGCAGGTTGTCCTCTGAATGGAGAGAGAGAGAGAGAGATAGCATCAGTCAGAGGGGCCCTTAAGTAGGACCCCTTCCAGGTGACACCAATTTCCTATTAGGAAGACAATCAAAACAAAGGTTGCAACACCACAAGCAGCCACTAGGGCACAAGGGCAGGGAACCATAACAATGGTGAAGATCTGTTGATGATGGATTGTGAACACGATCAGTCTCCATCAGAAATGCAAGTGAAATTTATGCCTCTTTCACCTTTTGTAAAACCTTCAATTAGATTTGTCAGATTTCAATCATTGTCTTAGTGCTTCTGGAACCTTAGTTGATGACCACCAAACAGATGAGATTTAGCTTTCAAACAACACAGATTTTTTTACAGTTTTTTTTTTTGATTGCCAAGACACATTTTTTGAAATTATGCTCCATTTCCCAAAACTCTAAACACAAATGCATAACTGCACACTCATCTTCACAAACTTCAAACTTCCATGTCAAAACCAAACTCTCCACTCAAAACCATGTAATCCTTCATCTAAACCAAACTTTGCCTTCAGACATCACACAAAAGCCATGAAATACACATATACTACAAATAGCCATTACACACTGGTGAGATCAATTCAAAACACTACCGTAAAAACCTGTTACTGCAATGAATAATGGCGCTTATGGTTTTCCCCCAGAACAACCTCTTTACATGATGAACACAATATAAAGACACAACATGTATAAATTTGCTAAATTTTAATTCCTTAATGTACTGTAGTAAAATAAACTGAAATTGAGTGAAAAAGTAAATGTACTGTAAAAATATGCAACTGATACATAAAGAACTTAGAACACAGTAAAATAATTTCCATGTAGGGTAAACGTCCCTATTAAGCCCACCAAATCCGCTTTTCAGACATTTTTAATGTATACTGCCCCAATTTAAGTGAGAAAATTTTAGTTAAAATGAAAGTCTAATCTCTCATTTGAAGTGTCAATAATTCATTTATACCAATTTCTAATGTTTTTATTGTTTAATTTGTAAAATATGTCAAAAGTCTGGCATGGGCTTAATGGGTACCTAACGTACTCTTTAAGCCCATAGGTGTTCCAAATAAGCCCACTTCATGATTTGTTGATAAATATATATTTACAAAAATCTTAACAATACAAACTTGTTCTATTCAAATCTGTAATCTCTTAGCTGTCAATAGCTATTTTCATTTTGTCTCCACTCCTATCCTATGGCCTGTAAATGGCATTTGAAGTAGGCATGACCAGCCTTTTTGCTGTGTTGTCAACGCAGAAAAAGCTAAACTTACAACATGTCTTCTTTGGAATATAGCCAAAAAACTATTTACGAACAAAATCAAAACTATAGTGGAAATTACTCTTCAATACTTCATCTTTCAATATGTGTTGTCATTTTGTCTGTATCTCTATCCTATGGTGTGCTGTTGGCATTTGAAATTGGCCAAAATTTCTGGTCCAGCCAGCTGGTTGAAAGTGCAGGTGTTTTTATGAAGATTTCTGAAGACCGACTGACTGAACGAAAAACAATTTCAGGTTCAATACTAATGTTCTAAGGATAGTAAATGAGTCAATTTCAGGATTTACAATTAAACAATAACTTTTCAAATGTTAATCACATTTAGGATAGTAGTTTGAAAACATTGTAAAAACACGTTTTAAAACCATTGAGTTCATTGTGGAGTAACATTAAAACATACAGTTCATTATGAGGAGACATCAGTCATAACATCTTGAAGCTCATGTATCATTAGCCTATTACTTGAACAAAATAAACAAGAAAGATGTCAACATTTCTGCAATTTCTACTTTCTCCTAGACTAAACGTAGGCCTAAGCTCTTAGAGGTGATTGTATCGTTTTAGTAAGGCTATCATCTGCTCCATGCTCCATCTTAGTAGTGTAACATAACATAGGTTATAGGGTGGTCTAAGCTTTATTTTGTTTGTTTGTTTCAATCTTTTGCCCACGTCGTGGTTGTCTTTGTCTTACGCTAACAAGTCTTTCATGGCTTTCATCTTGTTTTTGTACAGATTTTCAATGACCTCATGATTGCACAAATAGAATGGTCCAGGTCCCTACAGCCCTGCTTTGCAGAGGATGAACTTGTGCTTCTATCATGCATGGACATGAACAGTATTTCTTTCGTGTTTTAGTCATCTCAAACTAAAACTCATCTGAAAAGTAAAGATTAAAAAATTATTGCTAATGTTAAGATAGAACACAGGCCTATCCAGAATGAATTGACCTATGCAATATCACTGATATTTAAATATGGGTATTAATTATCTGAATTATGGAGCCGATTCATCAGGTGAGGTCAAAATTAGGGAGGAAAATGGTTCAAAGGTGAAAAGGGAGAAAATCCCCATTGAAACACAGTCAAGTGGGCTTAATGGGAGCAGGTGGGCTTAAAGGGAACATCAGTGAATTTATGGTTAAAAGACAGAATATTTTATTCTACTCACATGACATTAAAAAACAACTACATGAAATAAATCTATATATGGTGCACTAACATAATATGAAAAGTATAAACTGATCATGCAGAGAAGTAATTAGCTATACTCATTTACATCCACCCCAGTCAGTGTGATTTTTTTGCTAGAGTCCCCTTTAAGCCCACCAGGTAAAAATGTTAATTAAAAAATAAATAAAGATAAACATACACATTTATTGTCTATTTAACAGTATAATAATATAAACTGCATACAAAAATATAAACTATACATGCTTATCATGCTTTATGTCATTGCAATGAACCATACTGTGTAGCTACTGTATGGATGCAGCATGTGCTCTGTTTGCTAGCGTGCTAAAACTCATATTTAGATTTCAAAAGAAACAATATTTCTAATTCAGGTAATATTCTAACATATGTCTCATTCAAAACACTAATCACTTAAATTTTGATAAAAAATGAGTACTTACCAAAAACAGGAGTAGAAATATACAAAAAATGTTATTTTCTGAGGGTACCAAAATCACCTAAGTTTTTTTGCAACTTCTTCCGGGATCAGCAGGCACATGCCACACATGTGCTTCGATAACTCAATATCGACAAATGTGATTGACTTACAATAAAAAGTGTCATTTATGTAACAAACAGCTTCATTTGAAAAAACATCACGCATCAAAAAATGATGATGTAGTTTTTTTTTTTTATTTGACTCAGAAGTTGCAAGTGGGCTTATATGGTACGTGGGCTTAATAGGGACGTTTACCCTATTTACCAATATAAACCAATGAAAAAAAAACATAAAATTTGTACATAAAGAAAGAAAACACATTTATTCTGCCTCAGCATCCCATCTCTGGTCTGGGTCAGGCGAGAGATTCTCATCAACATCACAGGCAATATTAACCCTAGCCAGGCAGCGGGGGGAAAAACCCCTTGAATGCCTTATCCACCCCTGGCAAGCCTCAACTGTAATATCTAAACAAGCCTCCTCCATGGCCTGGAGGAGGTGAACATAGATGTAGGGGTCTCGGTCATAGACCTTCCACTGCCATGCCGAAAAAACTCCTCTATGGGGTTTAGGAAGGGAGAATATGCAGGTAGAAAGATGTTGCTGAATCTTGGGTTGTTTGTGAACCAGTCACGAACCAGAGCAGCCCGGTGGAAACTGACATTGTCCCAAATGACAACGTAGCATGGCTGCTCTGGTTGTGCTGGCTCCCTCTGGTCTAGTCGGTATACATGATCTCGTGTTGTACCCCTGAAAAAGGGGAGAAGGATAACAATTGCAACTTAGGCAGTGTTTCCTCATCAGTGGCTTTATCTGGAATCTTTTCAACAATAAACATTTACATTTGCCAATAAATGAAAATTCCACAAAACATGTACACCATGTCACAATCTATCTTCCATTCAGCGTTCCTTTTTTTCCATAAGTGCATATAAGCAATGAATCAAATAATAACAACCGTTATCTTTTAAATTATACTGTTACTGGTAGATAGCATCACTGTAGTTACAATAATTCTCCACTATCAATTTCAATTTGACACCCGTTTTAAATTGAGTCATCTAACAGAGTCTGCTATTTTACATTCCATTTCAGTTTCATTCAATTAATTCTCTAATTTACTCTTTAATTCAATTCCTTCACACTTTTTCTTTCATATGACCTTAATTACAAGATACACATTTATCTACAATGTCTTTAGTGACAAAACAAATAAAAGAAACACTTCAGTTACATACAATGACTTAAGAACAAATATCTGCAAATATGTTAACGGCAAGTTATTACAGTGAAACAGCACTAGTACCTAAATAGAAAGAGATACCATTTACGTGGACCGAGCTAGCTAGACAGCATGCACATTCCACGTGAACCTGTTGGGACATTAAAATGGCTGCCGCGGCCCAGCAAGCTAGCATGTATAGCTACCATGTGTTCTCCACAAATACACACTTGGCATTTAGTAATAAGCTTCAAACAAGGGCAACAAAATGAACATGTAACCCGCAAGTTATTACAGCAAATAGGCATTAACACTGAAAAACTAAAAAGGAATACCACTTGTAAATGAGCTGCATTACGAGACATCATGGACATTTCACGTGTCTACTGTGATCGTACATGAAATGGCTGTAGCAGCTAACTAAGCTAGCACATTTTCTCGGGTTATACACTCGGTAAAACTAGTAAAACTTCACCAACATCAACTCCATTAGTGCTTGTTCACGGTCAGGAATGTCTAACGTTCATGTTTTCACTCCATTAACAGAGTATAATTAATATCATACCTGAAAAAGGGGAGAAGGATAACAATTGCAACTTAGGCAGTGTTTCCTCATCAGTGGCTTTATCTGGAATGAGGGAAAAGACCGCGATCCTCCTCTAGTGTATGGACGAAGGCATAAGCAATCGATCCGAAATTCGTTTTAGAAGGCTTTCTTATAGATTACCGAAAAACAATTAAATGGAAATAAGACCATGACCATGACAGCAGATGCATGGTGTTGTATGGACCAAGGGTGGCATGGCGGTGGAGGACCCCTCAGTGGCTGATGGCAGCACACATGGTCACATTCCCTCCTTGCTGGCCAGGGACATTCACAATGGCCACAATCCAATTACGTTCCTCCCCCTTCTCCTCCTTTTGGTAAGGTTACAGTAAATCCTGCTTCATCAACAAAGATAAGTTCATGAGGAGTGTCTCTGGCATCAATATCAAAGATTCTCTACAAAAGAGATGAAACTCAGTACAGTAATGACTACTCTGAAACACATTGCTATAGTACACAAAAGTAGGCCATCATATAGCCTGTACTACAGTATATACTGCTGTAATACATAACTGTATTCAAATACTTGATACAGTATGAAAAACCATACTTGCACATATTCCAAGCGCTGGTCTTTGACTCTATCGGAGTTCCTTTCAAAAGGAACACGATAGGCCTGTTTCATCCTCAACCTGTTCCAGAAACTATTTGTCTCCTTGCCCTTCCTCTTCCTCTTCCTCCTCCTCCTCTCCTGTGTCCTCTTCATCTACCTTCAGGTCTTTGTGGATCCATTGTTCCAAAACAAGTGAACTGACCCATGTGTCACGGTTCTGTGTTCCTGTCTGTGTTTCCCTTGTTGGGCCGCCAGATGGCGGCACTTCTGTTTTGTGTCCTGCTTGTACTATGTTTAATTGTATTATTGTTTTCAATTGTTCAATTATTGGTTCTTGGTTGTCTTGTTTTCCCTTCCCTCTCTATGGCCTGATTGTGCATTGTGCCCTGCTGTGTCTCGTCAGTGTCTTGTCTATTTAAGTTCCCTTCTCCCGGACTCAGGTGCTGGATCCTTGGTTGTGTTTGGTGATGTGTGCTTCTGCCCATGGTTCTGCCCTGTGTGTTCCTGCCCATGTTCTGGTTTCCACGTGCTTTTGGATTTTCTGGATTTTCTGTGTTTCCTGTGAGTTTTGTAGATTTTACTTTGTGTTTTTTGAAGAGTTGCCCTGCGAGGCCTTTTGTTCCCTTTTGTCCTGTTTTGTTAAGTAAAGTCTGTTTCAATTACCGTTGGGAGTTTTGAGTTTTTTTCCCCTCACTCTGCGGTTGGGTCCTAACCCCCCACGCACGCACCCTGACACCATGGCCCTTTTATCTATCTATCCTGAGGTTCTGATTGGTGTAATGGGTCTGTCTTTTGGTAGATGGCGTCATGGTTTTGGATGTTTAGTTAATAGGCCCAGTTAGTGTGTAAGCGATCGAGAAACTGTAACAGCTTTGCCAGGTCAGCATGGGGCCTGAGTCCACAGACTGACACACCAATACCAATATTTACATTTTTATATTGCTGTTTTCCAGCATAAATGATGTCCCCCAAGGAAATGACCGTATCAGAAGCAGCACACAAATTTACACCATAAAACACAGTGATGTTAAATCAGAATGTAACTCTGTCGTAATGGTTTTCCTGTGTGAACACAAGGGAAAAGCATTGAATGTGCTTTCTAGCTGATTATAATGTACTTAAACTACAAAATGATGTCATGACTGTAGTTTTTTTTTAAAGTGCTGTCTGCACAATGCAGATTCCCAACATAACACCCTCTAAATATGTGCCTTCATACAAATATTAACATGTTGGCAAATTCCAGCCATTGCACAAGGAGTTCTGAAGCAATGAATGATATCATTGTCAATTTCAGAGTTATGAGCTTCTACCAGTCCTTCAGTCAGCCCTTCCAATGCTTGAACTAATCTCCAAAATAATGAAAGCAAATGAGCTTGTGAGACATGACAAAAACAGGAGACACGGTTTTTGAACTGAAAGGTGTACAGATTTATTATGTAACATACAATAACCAAATTGGGCTAAACCTACAGTCTCTGGGCTAAACTCACAAGCCAGCTCCCTAGAGTCATACTGTAAACTTAATTGATACTGCAACATTGTTATAGTTCTGAGAATACACAAAAGTTACCCATTTTGGCAAAAATCATACAGTAATTTCACTGATAAGTAAAATGAAAAACACTACAGTAAGAGAATGTTTAGACTGTCTTTCTGTGGATGTAATGATGAACTCAGTGCACAAATACAAAAAGGTAACAAAGCAAATATTTACTACCCAACACCATGTTGATTATGGTGGTCTCTTGCTCATCTGTAAATTTCCGGCCTCTGTGCCACCTCTTGCTGGTCGTCTTTCTATTTTGTGAAAAGTATACAGTTTAGGATACACATATTTCATAAATGCAAGTCAAAACAACATTACACTATACATTTCTCTAAGCACTGTAGATATCCATAGAAACCATGAAGTTACATTACTGTAATTACTGTAGAGAGTATAGAAGACTACTGAAGTGGTTACTTACCTATTCTTATCTCTAAATGCCCGGATAACTGAGGCTACCATGAAGCGGCTCAAATTCAGTGCAGTCTCAGTGTAGAGTGAGGGGGCAGTCTCAGTGCAGAGAGGAGGGCAGTCTCAGTGGAGAGAGGAGGGCAGTCTCAGTGCAGAGTGGAGGGCAGTCTCAGTGGAGAGAGGAGGGCAGTCTCAGTGCAGAGTGGAGGGCAGTCTCACTGCAGAGTGAGGGGGCAGTCTCAGTGCAGAGAGGAGGGCAGTCTCAGTGCAGAGTGGAGGGCAGTCTCAGTGCAGAGAGGAGGGCAGTCTCAGCGCAGAGTGAGGGGGCAGTCTCAGTGCAGAGAGGAGGGCAGTCTCAGTGGAGAGAGGAGGGCAGTCTCAGTGCAGAGAGGAGAGCGGTCTCAGTGCAGAGAGGAGGGCAGTCTCAGTGGAGAGAGGAGAGCGGTCTCAGTGCAGAGAGGAGGGCGGTCTCAGTGCAGAGTGAGGGGGCAGTCAGTGGAGAGAGGAGGGCAGTCTCAGTGGAGAGAGGAGAGCAGTCTCTGTGCAGAGAGGAGGGCAGTCTCAGTGCAGAGAGGAGGGCAGTCTCAGTGGAGAGAGGAGGGCAGTCTCAGTGCAGAGAGGAGGGCAGTCTCAGTGCAGAGTGGAGGGCAGTCTCAGTGCAGAGTGAGGGGGCAGTCTCAGTGCAGAGTGGAGGGCAGTCTCAGTGCAGAGAGGAGGGCAGTCTCAGTGCAGAGTGGAGGGCAGTCTCAGTGCAGAGAGGAGGGCAGTCTCAGTGCAGAGAGGAGGGCGGTCTCAGTGCAGAGTGAGGGGGCAGTCAGTGGAGAGAGGAGGGCAGTCTCAGTGGAGAGAGGAGGGCAGTCTCAGTGCAGAGAGGAGGGCAGTCTCAGAATGAAGGAGGCAGAGAACTGCCTCTTTTAAACTAATAATAATTATCTGATCAGGTTTTCTCATTTTCAGAAGTGTCACCCTTCAGAAGCTGATTAAAATGTATTTAGTCATGTCAAATTTTAGTCCATTATGCCACCTTGAAGCTTGAAGCTGGTTCAGATGTTCTTGCTTGCTGATCATGTACCACATAAGAAACAAGTTGAGGATAAATATCTAATGGAGGCAATTGTCTAAGCAGCTTCTGCTTTTCAGAAGGTTGGGGAATTTGACACTGATCAAGTTTGATTCCTTGTGTCCAGTGCAACTCTTTCTTTCAATTAAATAGAGGAAATATTTTTTTAAAGCAATAAGATTAGCTTTCACTATTCATACAGAATCAAAAATGTATTGCATTTGATTGTAGTTGATTCATTTATAATATGTACAGAGTATGAGTCTTGTCAGTCATAATTTATGCCTTTTCTGACAAGAACTGTAATTACCACATAGCTCAACACATCGTAAATTAATCTATTAAGAGACAGGGGACATTATTTGGATGAGATATTACTGAACAGGTATGGTTTCATAACCATTAGGCTGGGATCTGCAGTGTATCAGTGATTCCTTGGCTCTTTTGTGATAACATTTGGTAAGGGTCATAGAGGGTAGTTACTGTGGATGAATGTTCTCTTTGTAATGTGACTGTTGGCCTAAGAAATACTGTCTATAAAGCTCAGACAACGTAAAAAGCTCTCTGCTAATCCACACCCAAGCTTTGAAGAATTAGACCAAGGAAGACCCAGAATAACAAATGCCTTTGCTTCAATATCTTTCAGTGTGCTTTTGCTGCATAAATATTTACATTTTTTATTTATTATGGTGTAAGGACAGGGTGAAAATATTTTATTTGTTTGCAATACCTACCTATTGAGAATCTAACAGGAAATGGATTAAAGTTACATTATTACATTACAGGCATTTAGCAGACGCTCTTATCCAGAGCGACTTACACAACTTTTTACATAGCATGTATCCATTTATACAGCTGGATATATACTGAAGCAATGCAGATTAAGTACCTTGCTCAAGGATACAACGGCAGTGTCCTTACCCGGGAATCGAACCTGCGACCTTTCGGTTACAAGCCCAGTTCCTTACCCACTGTGCTACACTCCGTTATTCTTCAAACCACCAAGTGACTTTTTAAAAATCATGTGTGTCACGCTTGTGCCTCTTCTGTTTCTGACTGTGCCTCCTCGGTTCCCACCTCCCCGTAGTTTTTGTCCTGTCTCACGTCCCTTAGTTGGGTCTGCCTATGTATGTCTCATTATTCAATTATTTGCTGTCTTGTTATTTAATCATTGTTCCCACCTGCCTCTCGTTATCCTTCACCTCTCTGTGTTAATTGTGCATTATGTATAATTCTCTGTTTTGGAGTATTTCAAGATCATTGGGTTGTTTTTTAATTTCTAGCATTTTGTGTTTTTGGATTTGCCCCTCGCATACAGCATGCTGTATTATTTCAGAATTGATTTGCGTAGTATTGCTATCACTTTTCACTATGAGGCACAGAGTCTTCTGACAACAAAAGCCATATATCTTGTTGCTCTCTGTGTGATAGAACAGGCAGTAATTTCACACTTTTATTTTTTGCATTTATTTAGAGTATCATTTGCTTTTGCAAGCTGTCCATAGGACTGACAGATGTCCCACTTCAGGTGGCCACTACAGTTGGTTGGTGTCTATTACCAGCACGTCTGTCACACATGACTATTTGGCAACACGCACACACCCACACATATGTGTTGCATATACTTGTCTACTTGAATTTTAAGATAAAATAAAAAAAATTCATTTAAAAATTAAACTTTTGAATGCAATTCACATATGATTATCTGCTTATATAAGTACAGATATCATATAATTAAATATTAAGTGTTTCTAGATAAGTTTATACAGTTTAAAGCATTTTTAATCATGAAAAAACTGGTTTAAGCAGCTGTGCCCAAAATTATGACTGAATAATATCAGAGAACAGTACCAATCAACAGTTATTCAATAATGTAGACTCTTCTGACTACTGCAGAGGTTGATGGGGTGGTCTTCATAATGCCACAACTCAAACCTTAGAAATACCTCATTCAGAGTTAACAGAAATTCTGTGGAGTAGGGCATCTAAACATCAGTCCTGCTGTAGAGTAGGGTTTCTAAAACACAGTTCTGCTGTAGAGTAGAGTTTCTCAAACACAGTTCTGCTGTAGAGTAGGGCTTGTCAAACTCAATCGAGCTGTAGAGTAGGGTTTCTCAAACAGTCCTGCTGTAGAGTAGGGTTTGTCAAACACAGTTCTGCTATAGAGTAGGGTTTCTCAAACACAGTTCTGCTGTAGAGTAGGGTTTCTCAAACACAGTTCTGCTGTAGAGTAGGGTTTCTCAAACACAGTTCTGCTGTAGAGTAGGGCTTGTCAAACTCAATCGAGCTGTAGAGTAGGGTTTCTCAAACAGTCCTGCTGTAGAGTAGGGTTTGTCAAACACAGTTCTGCTGTAGAGTAGGGTTTCTCAAACACAGTTCTGCTGTAGAGTAGGGTTTGTCAAACACAGTTCTGCTGTAGAGTAGGGTTTCTCAAACACAGTTCTGCTGTAGAGTAGGGTTTCTCAAACACAGTTCTGCTGTAGAGTAGGGTTCGTCAAACACAGTTCTGCTGTAGAGTAGGGTTTGTCAAACACAGTTCTGCTGTAGAGTAGGGCTTCTCAAACACAGTTCTGCTGTAGAGTAGGGTTTCTCAAACACAGTTCTGCTGTAGAGTAGGGCTTGTCAAACACAGTTCTGCTGTAGAGTAGGGTTTGTCAAACACAGTTCTTCTGTAGAGTAGGGTTTGTCAAACACAGTTCTGCTGTAGAGTAGGGCTTCTCAAACACAGTTCTGCTGTAGAGTAGGGCTTCTCAAACACAGTTCTGCTGTAGAGTAGGGCTTATCAACATCAGTCCTCCTGTAGAGTAGGGTTTCTCAAACATAGTTATGCTGTAGATTAGGGCATCTTTTAATTACTGTATCTGTGAAATCATTTACATTTTGCACTGCTAAGCAATAACAACAACTTCACACACTTTTCAAACTGCATGACGTCTGTACCTCCACATGCTCTAACTCAGACAGACATTGAAAAATTCTGTTTGTCTAATTTAGACAGATGTTACTGAGATTTCAGTGTTTTGATAAATCATTTGATTTGAAATCAATTTATTGACTCTCAGAAGTTTTCAACCTGTAGACATCACATGACACTGGGAACCTTCACTGGTGATGCTCTGAACATTCCAGTTTTTCTAAGCAAATCTATTTTATTTTATTTATTAGCACTTTTTACAGAGAACCTGTCACAAAGACGCTTTACAGAGCAGCAGAAAAAGCAATAAACTGATCAGAAGAGCAAAGACCTGAACCCCCAAATAAAAAGTTTTTGGTGCTGTCATTGTCCTGCTGTGAAGTGAAGCACCATCCAATGTATTATGGCTAGATCTGAGATGAGATGTTTCAGGGAATTTTAGAATTAATTCCACTGCTGCCTTCAGCAGTCACATCATCAGTGAAGACAAGTGAGCCAGCTCCAGTGGCAGCCATGTCCACCGTGCCTCACAGATGAGGTGAAACATTTGTCCAAGACACAATTGTCCTATTACTTTTGGTCTCCTAAAAGGAAAGTTTGGGGGGGGGGGGGTATTTTCCAAAATTGTATCTCTGTCCAAATACTTATGATATTGGAACACAATTAATTCAGACTTCATTGGGATTCGCAGGTATGCGATCCCGCCAAGTTACGCCTTGGCAGGGGCATGCCCCATAGCTATACAGCACCGACAGTTTGGTACTTTTCAGGGTTCCCCACAGAAAAAACCGCAACAGCCACAGATTCTCAGCTCTTAAAAACATTCATTTCGGGACATTCTGACCCCATTTAAACAGATAGAATTCATTAACATTTTCAAATGTCCACACAATAAAGCTCCAAACTAAGGGGATTTTTCTTTTTTTTTCTTCTTCTTCTTCTTCTTCTTCTTCCTGTCTCCTAGCCCACAAAGAATGATCTCCGTTGGTCATTTTACTTACACCAGCCAATCCTTCACCAACATCAGTTGCGTGTGTATGCAACATCAATCAAAATGTTGCATACACACGCAAAATGGACATATCTTTTTACCCAAGACAATTGCCTGCCACTATAGGCAGTCACTTTCTGGCTCCATGGTAACATCACGGTCTATGGATCGTTGAGTCACATGTTCAAGCCCCAGGTGAACCGAATTTCTTATACGTGCTTATTTATTCAGCAATTATTGTCTTTTATTTCTCAACTCTTGCTTTTGCACCACATTTACCCGCCATTCAGCGAACGTATAGACTGCATTATGACGTACCATCTACACATTCAGTTAACCTCCTACAATATCGCCAGGCCATATGGATACAACTGTCCTTACTGATCTTCTTCTTTAAAACCATGGACACATTTGACCAAAAAAATTCACACATTCAGACAGCTACTTGATGCTGGCGCAATGCAATGACTACGACGCGTAAGGTCAGACGATTGAATCCTGCCTCGCTCTCGTATCTTAAACTAGCATTTTCTTACGTATATAGCTAACTAATAATTGCCTATTGCTTTTTACACTCAAAATATCAGAATCTTCAATGCAGATGTTTACCAAAAGTCGCTCATGGCCAGCCATATGCATTTCATGGCGATAAATGTATTGAATTTCTTAAAGTTACACCAGCTGACCACTGTGGCGTTTCTACTAACTACATTTCTTCACTTGGCTACTGTAGAAAACGTTCTTATCAGCAAACGCCCCGTTTCTACATTCATGTTACCTCACCCTGTTCTCTATGTACCTACATACAAACAATTACTACATATGAACTGTCTGCAACACCGCATTAAATCATTACATTTTAAAACATGACTCATTCATAATTATAACTACTAATGTTGAACGTCAGAAAAGTACATTTATACTACAGTTTCAGGGCGCAATTTCACACATTGCTTCAACAACTAATCCAATGTGTAACTATTCATACCGTCTGTTTTACATACCGTTCATCTCACTCATGGTCACTTTATTTACTTTACACTATAGTCTGTGATCATGTCAGACTTCACCTACATGCCCATCCTGCTAAAAACATATTGTTTCAACAACTCAATTTCATAATTTCTCCTCATTTCTCTCGTGCTACTGTTATTTTATAATATGCAAAGATTGCTGAGACATATGCGTGTGCTGCTATTCTCCCCTGTCTAGCTCAGCAAAACAGCAAACAGCTAAGCCTATCAAAATGCCTTATAAAGCTTGAAACACTGAAAGTGCATCTCAATGAAATAACAGAAAACGGAGCAGGACAGAAGGGTGCACAAGTTGCAACCTAGGGAGCTCAAATTCTACAAGCTTGCTGATAATTTTGTCAATGAAGGCTCGTTGCATGGCCGTCAGATGAGTGAGTACATACACTGGGGACATTTCTGTTCATTTTCTAATGGTGCAAGCTTCTTTTTATACTCACGCCACCGCAACCTTTGTCTCAGTCATTGTTTTGCATACACTGAAGAAAAATATAAACACAACACTTTTATTTTTGCAGCCATTTTTAATGTGTTTAAATAATACCTCAAAGATTTGCTTTTAGTTCCTATGGCCCCAAACTCTGGAATTATCTCCCAGAAAACCTTAGAGCCATCAACACTGTCAGCAGTTTTTAAAAGAAACTTAAAACACATCTATTTACTGTTGCTTTTAACTAGGGTGACTGCATTAAAGAGAGTCCTTGGTTTTTGTGTTTTGTAGTTTTGGGGTTTGAGTCCCCTGAGAGCTCAGGGTTTGGGTCCCCTGAGAGAATCCTTATCCCCCACTTCCCTAAATGTTTCAGGGTTAAAGTTCCCCTAGATTGTCGGGGTTTGAGCCCCCAGAGAAAAGCGCTTGGTAAGGCACCTTTTTTCACATTCTATTTTATCTTTATTATCTCCTTCATTCTACATTTTCTGTGTAGTTTTTTCTTTTTTATTAAACCGATTTTGCTTTTGCTATTTAAACTTTGTTTTAAAAATGTGCTATACAAATAAAGTTTTTATTATTATTGTTATTTATTTTTTTATTTTTTTTATGTGCACAAAGATCTAATTTCTCTCAAATTTTGCCCACAAATTTGTTAATATCACAGTTAGATAGCATTTCTCCTTAGTCAAGATAATCCATCTCCTGCACAGGTGTCGCATATCAAGATGCTGATTAAAAGCCATGATCACTACACAGGTGTTCCTTATGATGGGGTCAATAAAAAGCCACCCTAAAATGTTCAGTTTTTTTTTTGTTCAACACCATGTCACAGATGCCTCAAGAGTTAAGAGATCATGAAATTGGCATGCTGCCTGCAGGAATGTCCTGTAGAGTTGTTGCCAGAGTAATGGGTGTTCATTTCTCCACCATAAGCCGCCTCCAGCATCGTTTCAGAGATTTCTGAAGTTCGTCCAACAGGCCACACAACCGCAGACCACACGTAACCACGCCAGCCCAGGACCACCACATCCGACTTCTTCATCAGCGGGATCGTCTGAGGCCAGCCACCCGGACAGCTGATGAAACAGTTGGTTTACAGAACCGTAGAATTTCTGCACAAACTGTCAGAAATCGCCTCAGGGAAGCTCACCTGCGTGCTCAACGTCCTCACCGGGGTCCTGATTCGTCTGCAGTTTGGTGTCACAATCGACGTGAGTAGGCAAGAGCTCACCTTCAATGGCCACTGGCACACTGGAGAACGGTCCTCTTCACTGATGAATCACAGTTTCAGCTGTACAGGGCAGATGGCAGGCAGCGTGCATGGCGTCGGGTGGGTGAGCGGTTTGCTGATGTCAACGTTGTGAACAGAGTGGCCCATGGTGGTAGTGGGGTGTTTGTATGGGCAGGCATATCCTATGGGCAGAGAACTCAAGTGCATTTTATCCATGGCAATTTGAGTGCACAGAGATATCGTGATGAGATCCTGAGGCCCATTGCTGTGCCATTTATCCACCGCCATCACCTCATGTTTCAGCATGACTATGCACGGCCCCAATGTTGCAATAATCTGTAAACAATTCCTTGAAGCTTAAAATGTGCCAGTTCTTCCATGGCCCACATAATCATCAGACATATCACCCATTGAGCATGTTTGGGATGCTGTGGACCGGCGCATACGACAGCGTGTTCCAGTTCCCACCAATATCCAACAACTTCGTACAGCTATTGAAGAGGAGTGGGACAATATTCCACAGGCTACAATCAACAATTTGATCAATTCAATGCGAAGGAGATGTGTTGCATTGCATGAGGCAAATGGTGGTCACAGAAAATATTGATCAGTATTCTGTCATTTTCATGGTATCTTCTTTTTTGGGGAATCTGTGACTAACAAATGCATATCTGTATCCCCGATCACTTGAAATCAATATATAAGTGCTTAATGAATCTATTTCAGTTGACTGATTTACGTTTATTACCTTTGAACTCAATAAAATCTATGAAATTGATGTGTTGAATTTATATTTTTGTTCAGTGTATATTGTAAAGCGAAAGTACTAAATGGTACACGTTCATCAGACTGTACAAATTCACACAAGGATAGCCATAATCCACAACCGTTTCTTAAAGGGTTACTTCGCATTTTTACACCCAGGTCTGCTCCGCTGCTCAACACGAATCATGTCCTCAACTTGGCCCCCCCAAAATGTTGCTCTGCCTCCCAATCAAACCAGTGTACATCCGGCACTGCCTATGCTGTATGTATGTATGCATGTATGCATGTATGTATGTGTACACATCCTTCTCATCGTCTACATTTATATGCATTACTCTTCTCACTTTCTCATAACAAACACTTTGCAAAAAGAAATTAAATCTCATAAAAACATGTTTTCAACTTACAAAAATGCCAGGTTACTCACACATACAAAGCACTGTCTATATCTCATTCATTCAGACTGGCTAAATCTAGGCCTGCCATTAAAAGTATTGATATCCAAATGATGCCAAGTTACTGTACTTCATTTATAATAAAACACAAGATACATTTGCCCAAGTAAATTACTAAAAAAAGATGGCAAGATGAATAAACACAGGATCAAGTGACTTGACACAATTTGGAAAACATCGGGTAGCATTGCTTTGAAATACAGCTTCTTTAATTTTGGTGAGGCAGGATAGCCTACAGGTTTTAGTACAGTAACTTGGCGTCATTTTGATATCAATACTTTTAATGGCAAGCCTAGATTTAGCCAGTTTGAATGAATGAGTTATAGACAGTGTATGTCTTGTATGTGTGAGTAACTTGGCATTTTTGTTGAAAATGTGCTCGGAAATGGGAACAGTTCTGTGGAATACTACCGCACATCTCTTTGGTTTTGTGGTATTTTCCATCACACACACTGCTGTGTTATGCAGTGTGCATTCATGCATAAACAAGATCATTTTCATTAATTTAACCTCCTTGTAGTGGTAACATCTGTGACACGCTTGGTTTGCATAAAAGATGTTGGTCTTTGCATATGCGTGTGCTGGTCACATGATGGTATAACTCTTGGGGGAATTCCCCATTTAATTTGAGATATTTCTCGCTGTTTCTTATTTTAATTTACCATGTGAATATTGAAGGCCAGTCAAGAAATACTAGGAGCTGTGTAGAGCAAGCAGAATTCTTATAGGGACAATGAATGGTCAGGATACTCCATTGACTAAGCCAATACTGTGGAGGGCTGACTGTGTAGCAGTGGTTTTTTGCCTGGTCAAAAAATAAAATTAAATGAAATAGAACAAAATTAAATAAAATACAATTCTTGCTTAGACATGCCAGGGATCACAAACTTGTTCCATCTGAATTTTCAAAAGGCAAGCTATGCGTCTGTGTCAAACTTTGGCTACTGGTGCCAAATTATAAGACAACCACTGCCACACATTTTTCTCTCTTGTTCACCATTTGGAAAGATTTATTCATAATAAAGACACATTTTGGCTGGGGTAATATATATGTATGAGTGAGGTAGCACATCCAAAAATAATGAAAAAATACAGGGCTGCGTTTCCCAGAGTCTCCTTAGCGCTACGTGCGTCATAAGGTATACCTAAAGTCTTCCTTTAGGTCTCGAGCTGTTTCCCAGCGCCTCCTTAGCTAAGATATACCTTATGAAATGTTTGTTGTATTTCACAAGTAAATACAAGTAGATAATTCCACAGATTTTACACACCGATAAATCAGATTATAGAGGAAGCACCGGAGATTTTTATTTTTTATTAAAAATTTTTTTAAACAAAATTCTCAATACTATCTGAAATATAAAGAGTTTAGATACATGTTATATCAAGCCTCATTGTACTATGGGGGGGAAATTGCAGGCTTACATGGCAATTGAATTGTGAACTAGAATTTTACTTAAACAGCACTCTGTCTTGATAGCATCTTACAAACGGAAGTGGTGCCACCAAATGCACTCGAAAACTACTGTACCTTAAGAACAGACTGAGAAATGAGGCCATCTGATGTTTTTATATGTTTATTTTTATTACTTTTAAATTAGACTGACTTTATTCTTCATTCATAGCCACATTGTCTTTTTGTTTGTGGCAGACTTCCTTTTAATACAAATTACAAAAACATACTGGATGCATATTTCTGGGAACAGTAAAAGATTTTATACACTGTAAAGGCCTATACAATTACAAACACCTATCATACATTATACACTGTAAAGGCCTATGCAATTACAAAAACCTATCATTCATCTCCAGGACATTTTAACATTTTGATCAGATTTTTTGGGACTAATGTTATGAAAAATGTGCAAACTTGCATCAGTTAAAGAAGTACCCAGGCATTATGCCATTATAGGAATCAGTATATTTAAATTGTTTCTTTAATGCAATTTACAGTTGTGTGTTACCAAGAAATCAATGTTATAAAATTTAAATAACAATTCTGTACAAAATGACAACAAAATAATTCAGTTTAGGATTGATCAGTAGTAAAATGCTGGTTGAAAAATATGCATCTTTATATAATTGGCCTGTTATTTATTTAAAAAATTGCATAGTTTCCGAATTTTATTGCTTGTGATTTTGCTACATGACCCACACAATTTCTGCATTCTGAAAACGGACACATTAGTTTCCCATTCTAACCTGTTCAGAAGCGCCAAATATAACAAGGGTGAATGGCAACATGCATTCCCGGTTCTATTAAAAGGCAGTAGAAACGATACATACATTAGTTTAAGCGTGTAACCTTAGTACTGTTGCATCACTAATACCCCAGTGCTTTGATACTGATCCAGAAAGTCTCCGCGAAGGCTCCTCGCAACAATAAACCACTACTCGTGGAATATAGTGCTCAGTTGTGCGTTCATGAGTCTCTCGTGGTGAGAATGATGGTTGTATGATATAATGGTTTCCATCGGGACCTCGCAGCGCTGCGCGGGGTTTCCGTAAAGAGGAGCGTGTCCCTGAGCACCTGCCAGACCGGAACCCGGACAGTGCATGGGAAACGCGTAGTTCTGTTCGAAATCTGAAGAAGCTTCGTGCTTGAAGGAAAAATTCCCGTTCACGCTCAAAGGTGGGCTCAGGGGTCCGTCAAACGAGGGGCTCGTGCAGTCCGTGAGCGGTGTTTCAAAGAAGGGCTCGAGTGCACTTGAGTACGAGTGTGACTTTACGTGAAAGATATGGGAGCTGTCCATTGTACCGTAAGGAGGACTGGGAAGACCGGGGGTTTGGTAAGAATAGGGATGCGCAGTAAAAGAAGCACTTACTGTTTGCATGTGGGAGGGTAATTCCTGGCCCTGTTCCGGAAGGAATGTTCTGGGATTAAGCTGGAGACACCCCGCTACCAAATTAGTGGTCGGCTGGGACAATCCCTTGCAGAGAGCCTGCACAAATGACATCAAATCCGGACTTTTACCTGACCGCAGGATCTCGGAAAGAGCCCATATGTAATTTTTTGCAAGCCTCAGTGTTTCGATTTTTGAAAGTTTTTGGGTTTTAGAATAACACGGAACAACTTTACGCAAACATTCTAGAGCATCATTGAGTCCGTGCATACGGTTCCTCTCCCGCGCATTAGCCTTCACGCGCCTCATTTTAAACCTCTGCAGTCGAGCTTTTGTCATTTTCTTCTTCTTGGGCCCACGCCTCTTCGGTTTCTGGTCGTCTCCGCCCTCTTCCTCCTCTTCCTCCTCCTCCTCCTCCTCCTCCTCATCATCATCATCAAGTCTACTAATTGCATCCTCGCGGTCATCGTCACAATTCCTCCTTATCGCTGTACGTTCCTCGTTTTTCTTGTCCATGTCACGTTCATCGTGTGAGCCAAGACACTCATCGTTCCAATTTGAATCCTCCTGGGATTCTGGCATCATGCCTTCTTCTGAGTACGATTTTGTCATGATAAACCCCTGTTAAAAAAGAGAGAAGCACATTAATTTCAAACTTAATTGACGTCTCCAAGAATGCTCCAAGATTCAAACTTTCTTATAAAATTCATTTGGAGAGAGAAAAATATGGCGAATAATCGACGTCATGCGTGTTTTAAACGGTCAGACGAACATATAGCTGTATATGAAATCAGAGCCGCTTATGTCTTACAATACTGTTATGTAACTCGGTGAGCATAAGTAGATTAAACTCATAACAACTCATACATAGGAAAATAGATTAGTTTAGCTTTGCAAATGTAAACTTTATAAGAATGAAAGCATTATATTCAAGAGGACATTGTCATATAAGCATCCGTTTACACTTGTTAAAAGTTCTTTGCAACATTATTATTATTATTATTATTATTATTATTATTATTATTAATAATAATAATAATAATAATAATAATCATTATTATTATTTTTGTTGTTGTTGTTGTTGTTATTGTAGTTGTTGTTGTTAGTAGGAGTAGTAGTATTTCATTATTAATATAAGAAGGTAGACAAAGACACAGTGCATGCATACGTACGTACACACATGCATTCATACACGCATACATACATACATGCATGCGTACATACATTGCCTTTGCAATATCGGTTTAAAAATGGTGTTGTTGTCAATTCATTACATTCATATAATGTATGAATTCTGAATTGATAACCAATGCATAGAATTGATAACCAATTGCTTACCAGTAGCCTAATACTTTTCTACTGAAATATGAAAGCAAATTGATAATAATATACATATCTTAAACATTATCATTGACAGTATAATGCAGTAACTACTCATTTAGCTTCATAGCGTACCTCTTTGCTTTACTGCAGATCTTGTAAAGAGCGTGGCATGCCCTCCTTGGTGTGCGGCAGTCCAGCGGAGTGTATTCTGACTGGCGGTGTGATGCTCAGGTTATATAGCTGTGCTACTGATGCTGAGTGTGGAGCATGTTCGTCTATTGCTGCTGTTGATACCTTTGCACCGATGACTGGTCGCAGGCTCCGCCCCTTTCCCCGACACACGCCATATGGTGAACTACGTCAAGAAAACGGTCCCAAGCGTCACGTGACATGCTCCATTTGTATTCAACAGAGTTTCCTGGTCCAGCCCTTTGTGCCAAAAAGAAACTGGCCATCTGTCGCCGGTTAGAAACTCCGTGGACCTGTTTGTACCCACAGGATGAACGAACCCTTTCAAGCATACCGGGCATATTCTCCTAAATAACAGATCCGCTAGGACCGCATTTCCATTGCCCTCGTGTGTGTGTGCGTGTCTGTGAAGGCTGTGATTAAGGGAAGGTTATAAAGACTATTGCTTTTATTAGGGCTATTCTTAAATTGCATGTATGATCGAAAAATTAAAGCTGAGATGGCAGTAATGATGACGGCAAAGATAAGCTTTATTTTTTTTCGCGAGCAGATATCAAAATACCACCATCAGCAGGTACCACTACTAGGCCTACTAGGAATAATGATAATAATAATAATAATAATAATAATAATAATAATAATAATAATAATAATAATAATCACCGACGAAATCAGCTGTAACTAAGAGCAACAACATGTACTAAACCCAATGATAAAGAGGCCTCCTCAAGAACGTGTAGCTTCACTTTTAAGTAGGTATAGTGGGCCAGTAGGTCAGGCAACACTCCGCGCTGGTTTAAGATTGTTTGAAATAGCCGAGTCTTCGGGTCGCTGCTAATCCTTGCTATAATTGTGCGAGCTCTTCATTAGCGGCGGTAGTTCTGAGATCTGTCTCAGCATTTGGTAATGAGTTCTTCAGACTAGGTCTGAGGTCGACACGCGCGCTGCACGCGTACTAACAAAAGGCATTTTCACGGCTCCGTAACTTGATCTAACATCTCAAATCAGCTGTTTTCTATTCTATTTTGACATAGCCCTGAAAACAAATGATCAATATGAAGGCCACCATAGCAAATGGGGAAACACCAATTTTAACAAAGAAAAACATTAATTGATTTCTGAATGTTGCACGAATGTGCGTGTTATTGTTTTTAATTATACAAAGTTTTTGAAGGTTCCTTCATATTCATGAAAATGCTTTTGAAATGGCCCCTCTTCGTGGACATGATGCATACATTTTACCCACATCATAGGGAACACTGAGCAATGTATTTCGTTTTTAAAAAGGTCCAATGTCGTTTTTTTATTTTTATTTCTTATAAGCATTCTTTTAAAAAAAGTTACTTTTTACTACCTTTAAACAATGTCCCGCAACTTCTTCCAAGAACGGCGTTTAAAATTGATAGTTAATTTTCAGGTGTTTCAGTTTTAATACATTTTTCGATGGACCCAAGCAATTCTGGGGGTGATGGATATCATATTTGACTTTTTTTCTGATGATTTGACGGCATTACATTGACTGGGGTATTAGGGGGTTATTTGGGAGTTAGGGTTTAACTCCAAAACCGTTTGTACAAAGACACTAAGCTTCCAGAGTTTCTTCATTCTGTGTATTATCTGATTATTCCTCAAAAAAGATGTTAAATCTTATTTTCAACCATTTCCTATCGCTCTTTCAACCTGAGACTGTTGTGAAAGAAGAATTGGCACAATATATATTTGTATTTGTTTTGTTAAAAAATCAACCTGTACTAAAATGACAAAATTCTAAGTATCTAGAATATATTTCATTGCACATTGAAACAGTGTGGGTGGTCAAAAAATAAAAAATAAATTTTTTTAAAGAAAAACATACAGGAAAACGTATATAACATAGACCGATTAAAAAAGTGTCCTATACATTTTGTCATGTCACAAATACGGAACATCAGTAAAATAATTCCTGCTAGAAAGGTGTTGTTTCGGGTGGTAAAAAAAAAAGAAGAGTACAAAGTTAAGGATGGCAAAACAAAGAGTTTTGGGGCGCTGCAGCACTTTAAAATGTGAAAATAAAAAGATTTTGCGCAAGCTGCAGGCTTGTGGGTGTAGCATGTTGGCTACATCTGTATGAGGGTAACGGAGTCAAAAAATCAATTAGCCCACGGGAATGAGTTTTATTAATCTACAGTTTCGGAAATGCTGCTGGGATTCGCGTTTTAATAGTCAAATCAACATGTGAGTTCGTTTTCTTCAAGTTGCCAATACACCCTTGCAGTCTCATTTATGTGGCTAGGTTTTCTGATGAAATAACAAGGATCTTTATT
Source organism: Anguilla japonica (assembly GCA_025169545.1). Lineage (NCBI taxonomy): Eukaryota > Metazoa > Chordata > Actinopteri > Anguilliformes > Anguillidae > Anguilla > Anguilla japonica. The sequence goes on from CM045897.1 coordinate 1,904,929, forward strand.
TTTTAAACATGCTAACATCACAGTGTTTGTCAAGCTCGGGTTCATAAATATTTAACATCCGTTGTTAGCCGGACACAGATTCGCAGGGCGCAGGTCTGTCTGCTAATACCCAGGTAACCGCTGAGTGCTCAGCGTGCGTCAGGAGAACAGCTGATCTTTCTCATAAAACTTGCTCAGGTCAGACTCCCTATCTGCAGCAGTAGTTCACTCGGTTTGTTTGCTGCTTATACTGTTGCCATGAAAACCAAAGCGGTATCATTCTGGTGAGGAAACGAGTTCAAAACCACTGACAGCTGCCGTTCAAACCGGGGTGCGGTTGGCCGGTTCTTGTTGTTGATATATTCTTGCTTCTTCTTCCTGATAGTCTATTTTAAAAAGAAGGGGAATTCCGAACATTACGAAATATGAATATTTAACCAAACAGTTGTAGAACAATAACCCAGTCATTAATCAGTTTCAGTTTTTTTTTTTTTTTCGGGAAGCAACATCCATTTCCACGTTTGAACGAGTCAGTAAGTCAGACACGACACGCATAAATAATTGATGTAAATGTGGACATTATGGCCCACAAATACTCTACGATTATTATACTTACGTTTATTACAAAGTGTGTTCAATATTTCACCTGCATTAATATAAATATTAGCATTGATATAAATATTAATGGTAATAGGGTTATGAAAATGGCAATCAGCTAATAAGGATGGTTTTCAAACTGACATTTTTTGTCATTGCAAAACTTTTTCCTTAAATCAAATCCCGACAAATATGCATGATATGAGAAACATTTAAAGTAATGTTTTTAAAAAGGAGATACGCCTACAAAATGTATTTCTGGAACTAGCTCTTAAGGAGTCATTTTGAAAGCAAAATACGTGATCTCGCTCCTGGATTTAAATCGGTCGGAGCCAAAACAAATCAATATTTTGCTCCATGCGCTCACATGAAAGAAAAAACAAAATTCACAAATCAAGTAACCTAGTATGACGGACAAAACAAATAGGCCCAGTTGTGTTTCAAAAACGCGCAACTTCCAATATCGTAGACGATAACTTGCGATTAATACCAACAGCGAGACTTTAACACCCTAAACGCGATTGATAAGCCATGGATACTCAAATCTGGACTTCGAATCCAAATCCAGCCCTAGTTTCTTTTCCCCCTTGGTAATTAACGAAGCAATTAGTGCTACTGATTGGCCAGACCTTTCATACCTGACTTCCAGGTAAAGGGAGGGTGGGAAACCAGCAGTTCTTGGACCTCGAGGGCCGTGATTTGAGTGACAGGGATGTAGGCTATTTTATGTTGCCATTGCATGGAAGCTACTCGGCGCCACAATATTATTTCAATTGGAATTAAAAATGAATGAACAGACCTCCGTAATCAGAACGGATTTTCTTCAGATATTTCACCCCAGTAGCCTTTCGCTTGAATAAACAGTCAGGTTAAACAAATTCGACTCCCGTTTGACTGTGCTCTGCGCACTAATGAGTTTTGCTCAAATGCAAATGAGCGGTAATCAGTTAGCTGATTGGTGTGTCGTTCTTGGGTATAAATCATTTTAAAAGAGGGACCAAAGTATGAATTTATTTGGCACATGAGGCGAACATGGGTCAAGGTGGAATACCTTTACCACGATGAAGGAAAAAACGTATAAACCGGTTTGCAAGTACAGAAATCCCCTACACATACTGTCCGGCTTGGCCCAATCCTAATTATACCCACACAGATGAGCACTCGCACGAACTACTGCACAACAGGCGATTGCTGCTCGAACTTCGTATTGATCTGGGCTGCGTTTCCCAGAGTCTCCTTAGCGCTACGTGCATCGTAAGGTATACCTTAAGCTCTTCCTTTAGCTCTCGAGCTGTTTCCCAGCGTCTCCTTAGCTAAGGTATACCTTAATTAAGGTATACCTTTAAAAGGGTGGTCTGAGGCACTCGTAAGCTGTCCCTTAGCGATGCGATCCGCGGTTTCAGCCTTATTATGCCAACATTTTGCTTTTCAAATCGACAGTTGTACTACAGTGCGCATCTAGTAGCACATCTGCATGCGAAAATTACATAGATAGTTTAATATTAACTTTACGAAAATTAATTATCCAATCAACGTTTCTGTGCATAGCACGTCATGAGAATGTTGTCGTTTCACCTGTCTATTCCCATAATGATGGCAATTAAGTATAGGGCCTATCCAGAATACTAATCCAATTTGTGAAGAAAAAAAAAGTTTTTTTAAATTTATACGTGGGTCATTCTACAGAAACGGTGGCATTTGGAATTGCAACATGTCTTGAAATGCATTTCATTTTACTTAATCAAAACTTATTGCACAATATTAATTAACCTCTCGCCTTTAACAATCCACAAAAATGAAAGCTTAATGTATTTTAATTATTTTTATACATTCACTCAAAAAATGCTTGTGCCGTCTTTTTGTCATTGGTGTTACTCATACCAAAAACAACATAAAAAGCTTATAGAATAGTATTTCTCTGTTCAATCTGCACATATACTCAAAGACATAGTAGCTTGATAATAATTAAAAGAAAAAAGTTTATTATTTATTTATTTATTTCAATCAGGTATGTGTAAAGTTGTATTGTGTGACATTTTTTCATTTACGCCATCAGGTTTTTGCTATAATATCAACAATAACTGAAGGACAGTATCAAAATTGAATGATACTAGCCTTAAAATGCCAACTCATGAATAAAGCAACAATCAACAAACACAAAATTATTATAAAGTCAAAAATGGCCCCTTTAATATCAAATCACCAAACAAACATGCAGTAACACCAGTGACACATTATAACACCAATGACTTGGTGTTATATTGGGCTGTACTGGTTCATCCTGTTTGAGCCAGCTAGTTGTCTGCCAAACATCTGTATGGCATACAGCAGACTCTGTAGGCTACTACAATGGCAGGCACCCTGGCTATAAAACATATTCATAAGAACACAAGTAAACAAAACATTTTATTTACATGGTAAATGGACTGCATTTATATAGCGCTTTTATCCAAAGCGCTTTACAATTGATGCCTCTCATTCGCCCAGAGCAGTTAGAGGTTAGGGGTTAGGTGTCTTGCTCAAGGACACTTCGACATGCCCAGGGCGGGATTTGAACCGGCAACCCTCCGACTGCCAGACAATCGGTCTTACCTCCTGAGCTATATCGCCCCTCATAAACTTTAGGCTTCCAGCAACTGGTATTTCACTTGTAGTTACACAAACAGCTGACCCTCCACATATGTCCAGGTCTTCTGGTCAACCTGAACTGACCGTTTGTTCACAGGAACTGGCTCTGGCATGAAACACATGATCTGGTCATCCCCATACCAGTTTACATCTTCTTTTGGGTTTGGCCAGAAAAAAAAAACCGGTTTGTTCCATTCCTGTGCATGCACTTCACTTTTATGTTGTGCTCTTCCACCTCCAGTATAATGCCAGGGTATGGCTGGTCATCATACCTCACAATACACCACTGCCCGCTATGGTGAGCCTCAATGACATCAGGTCGGTGTTGTTGTTGTCCAAATACTCATGTTGAAGCTTTTATAAAAGCTCATTTACACAAGAATGTCATTGGTGTTACTGATTGTCATTGGTGTTACCAGGAGGAGTAGTAACACCAATGACGGTAACACCAATGACAATTTGTCGAACAAATGGTTTTTTACAAGATGGATGCCGCGGTACCTCAAACCACATGTCTTCAATCATATTAAAATCATTCAAATATCTAATTTAATCCATTTCTATTATCTATTTCTAATTCCCCTTCCTATGAAATGACTAACACCAATGACATATTTAAAAGCCTCATGGAGAATTAACACATAAATCATCAAATTTAACACAATGAAGAGAGACAGCAGACTCACCATGTGCATATGTTGATCACACTTCTTCCAATGACCTCTTGAACCAAAAATTACTTCTAAAAGTCATTTCATTTTTTCAAAATAAAAGTTTTGTGAGGCAGTAACACCAATGACATGACATGGGGTGACCACTATTACCGTTATATATTTATAATATTTCATTGGTATTTCAGCTTTTAAGTTCTCCATTCCATGAATGTGACATTTGTGTTTACTTTATGACATTTAAATTGGAGAAAAATAAATTTTTTAAACTCAAAATATGGCACTAAACTTTGATACATGGTCAGAGTGACAAGCAAATTGCTTGCACTTGCTATTTTATATAAATGATTAAAAAACAAGAAATGCTCATTACATGACTGGCGCTAACAAAAATATATATTACATGAGGTCATTTAAAGTGGCTTTGTAAAGGTGAGAGACAGACTGCATACCTAACTGTAGAAATTAGTTCGTTTGTGTGTGTGAGTCAATGATCACACTGACTTGGAACAAACCGCCAGTTTATTAAGAATATGAAACCTATGTGGCAAAGCCAACGTTGAGTGAGTCTACTTGCATGACCGATCTAGAGCACGTTGATTGGCCTAGCCATAAACACACATACAGGTACGGTGGCTCATAATGAACAAATACAGCCAAATGATCTACATCCCCTTCCTTTAGCTTACACCTCCTATATAAAACAAAATAGCACTGGGTAAATATCAACATTAGGCTACGGAACATTTTTCTTAGCATGTTGTTTTACGATTTTCGGTAAACAACCCAATAATGATTGGGTTTAACCAATATTCTTGGTTAAACTTAAGATTATCCAACAGCAAATTAAGGTGGATGAGAAAATCACTTTAACAGGTAGACCTATTCATAAGGCACCCGGTATAGAATTCATCATGATCAATTTCCACAGACGCGCTTTTGCCTTTCATCTACTATCATTTTTGCATTGCAGAGAAAGGTTCGCGGGAATCAGTGGATTTGCTGCTACAGTTGCCTATGTATTGTATGACAAAAACAAATTAACATTAGACCTTTGTTTCAATAAGAACAAAATAATTCACCCATATGTAGCTTATATCCTTTTCCCTGGGCTTCCACGAAGTCCCAGACTATGGCTTATATGTCCCGATTGATGCTTTTTATTTTATCCTTTGTAGTCTATATGTACGTATTTATTGAAACTATCACAAGGTCTCGTCTTAACTAGCTCTTAAAGAGATTAACAGATGATCTCTATTAGGCATAGCTTCCTCTTCTGTAATATTAGATTGATGTAAAATGATTATGACAACATTTGTTCTATTAAAACGTCATTCACAAGCCTTTACAAGTGAGACAATCGATTCGCTTGGCATCGATTGATAAACTTTTCAGCACCACAGTGAAGGCCAGCTCCAACTTACGATGTACCTTTGAGTTGTCCCTTAACAGTTGCCTTAAGGTATAGTTTGGGAAACACTCGTAAAAAAGCGGTTTCCCTTTGAAAGGTATACCTTAAGAACCTTCGTAAAACGTTAAGGTACATCGAAACTCGGAAACGCAGCCCTGGTGAATTCGACAGTACGTAGGCTATTATTAATTGTATCCAATAAGCAACACATTCAGTTTTAGCAATGAACTGTTCGTTAATGTTCTGAATACTCCTACTCTTCTTTAAATGGAAATGTTTTTTCACGGATACAGCTTATTATTATTATTATTATTATTATTATTATTATTATTATTATTATTATAATATAGCACATTTCAAAAAGAGAGAACAAAATAGGACATAATATGAAGTAACAATGAAAATATGAAATAAATGAAATAAAAATACAAACAACCATAAAAATTAGAATAAAAATTTTTATAAATAAAATACACAAGAAAAGGAGTAATCAGAATGATAAGACATGGCGTAAAATATAATATAAAAGTAATTTAAAAGCAGTCTTAAAGAAAGCCAACACTTTGTGAAGACAGCTTTGTCCTGTACGCTTTAGCCAGCTGATCAAAAGAACACCCATTGTTCTGTAATTTAAAAATCTTTGGTTTATGGCAAAGATTTCTCCTCAATGTTTCGATTCGAAATAAGCGTTATTCGAACTTTCTGCGTTCTATAGGCAGATCGAGCGCCATCCTCTGGTTGATTTTCACTGTACTGTTCCTTAATAATGAACGACATTTTCCACGAATTGTGAAAGAGGGACATTGAAGTATTTTACACCGATGCTTAGATGTAAACTGTAATTGGACTAGTCATATAAAAAGGTTTATTTGACTATCTTAACTTTATGCGGCATGCATGACAGCATGTTTTCGTGTTTGCTTCCTGTAGGCTATATATCATATAGAAGAAATTAATTTGAGACAAGAAAATCGCAGAATATGCTCCATGAGTACCAGTAACTAGTCAGACTAGCTTGTAATAAAATTATGTAGCCTGCCTGTTATGGCATGCAGGCTACATTTAACCACCAGATATGTTTCCGTTAACTTATCAGTTATGAGAGCGAATTTACGAACTGTGCCCTGAATAAGAGGTGTTATTATTGGTTAAATTGGTGTGCTGCCTAATAGTCTAACTACGCCTGACAATGCGTGTTTGACAGTACAACGAGCGCCCTTTTCCAAATGTGATTACATGTAACCCTTCTGTAATAAAAATGGACATGTTGATATTATGCATCATCCATTCCTCCCAAGGTCTTAGACAAACTGATTTATTTATTGGCCAAAATAATTAACACACTGTTACTTGTTTGTTTAACAAACACACTGTTTGTTTAAAAATATAAGTAATATTTTTTTTAAGATAATAAGATTAAACGATTCGGAACTCGCTTAATGGAATTAGACCAATACCGATAACGTGATGAACATTTTTATTGCCCTCCTTTCGGAAATTAAAATATTGATATTATAATATAGCTACGCGTATGCTCTAGCAGAATTTCTGCTTGAAAGTACCAAAATACGCTGCACTTATTGCACCGAAGTTTCTATTACTCGCGTGCTTCTTAAATCCTACAAGATAAAAAAAAAAGTTGATACCGAATGGATAACACTAGTTGATCCAAATAATCCAGCCCATCCGCTCATTATATATAAACCCTATGGAGTAGGCTACTGTTTGGTCGCCAAGAGTAAACAATGATTCTTGGTATACAGGCGCATTAGGGAACTTTACACTTGACGCGCGCGCGAATGGGACTATTCTTGTTACCCTGTGTTTATGTTAATGTGTTAATGCGTTTTGAAGCTGAATTTCTGATTATAAAATAAATGCGGGATAGGCTCTATGTTGCGCACTCGGCCATTTCGCAAGAGGTAAGACACACTGCGGTCACGCCATCCACGCTGAGAAAGGTCGGTCAAGCTATCGACACCAAAAAAGTTTGGACGCGGTTTCATTTCATTTACGGTAAACCGATTGTGACGCAATTCTACCGCAGATAGTTAGGCCTATTACTTGTGCTTTCAATACTCCAGTGAAGAAATAAATAAACGAATAATATATATTTTTAAACTCCAGAATGGAGAATTATATACTCCAAAATTGAGTAAAATTAAATACGCGAAAATGGCAATTACGTTAAAATCATGCCGTTATTTAAAATTCCATAAAATAATCTATTCAAATAGTTTTGCGAAAATTCAACTTGATTTCTGAAGTCATACTTCCCTGGTCTTCGTCCAAAGCCGGGGTTTATGTATTTTTAGTGTAGGAATTTGGAATTATGGGATGGTAAAATCCTCCAAAATGGTCATTAAATTCAATGAATACCATTTTTAAAAATGCAATAAACTAAATAAATCAACCTGCTTCTTAAGTCCAATATATTCTTGAAGAACACCTTCCCAGGTATTCATGCAATAGAATCCACGCATTTTTACTGTAAGAATTTGGAATTATGGGATGGCAAAATCCTCAAAAATGCCTGCCTGTAGATGATGCGTATTGAAAATTCAATAAAATAATTAAATCAAACTGTTTTCTGAAAATTCTAATCCATTCTTGAAGATAACCTTCCTAGATATTCACGCCATGGATTCTGTGCATTATGGGAATTTTGGGATGGCAAAATCCTCAAAAATGCCCATTCAATTCAATACATGCCACTTTTAAAATAAAATAAAATAAAGTTAACTGTTTTCAGCGAACTCTAATACATTCTTGAAGCCCACCTTCGCAGGTATATATGCAGTGGATTTTTTTATTTATTTATTTTTTTAGAAAACTAGCATAATAAGGTGCAACATCTTCAAGAATATATTGGAGTTTACAGAAAACAGTTTGATTTAATTTTTTAATTGATTTTTTTAAGAAGCACCATGTACAGGATAGAATGGCCATTTTGGGGAAATTTGCCATCCCATAATTCCAATTTCATTCAGTTAAAATGCACAGAATCCATGGCATGAATACCTGGGAAGGTGGTCTTCATGAATATATTGGAATTTATAGAAAACAGTTTGATTTGACTGATTTTTTAAGAAGCATGATGTATTGGATTGAATGACCATTCTGGGGAGTTATGCCATCCCATAAATTTTCAATTGCTACAGTAAGAATGCATAGAATTCATGGCATATATACTTGGGACAGTGGTGTTCTAGAATATATTGGAGTTTGCTGAAAACATTATGGTTTAATTATGTTATTGAATGGCCATTTTGGAGGAATTTGCCATCATATAATTCTAAATTTCTACAGTAAAAATCCACAGAATCATTGGCATAAATACCTGGGAAGGTGGTCTTCAATAATATTGGACTTTGCAGAAAACAGTTTTGTTTAATTGTTTTACAGAATTTTAAATAGTGGCATGTATTAAATTGAATAGGCATTTTAGTGGATTTGGCCATTCTCTAAGTCCAAATTCCTACTGTAAAAATGCACAGAATCCATGGCATGAATATCTGGGAAGATGGTGTTCAAGAATACATCTGAGTTTGCTGAACACAATTTGATCTAATTTTTTAATTGAATGTTTAATAGGCACCGTCCAATAGAATAGAACAGCCATTTTGGAGGATTTTGCCATCTTATAATTACACATTCCTACAGTAAAAATGCACAAAATCTGGTACATGAATTCCTAGAAAGTACTTCTTCAATATTGTATTGGACTTTGTAGAAAACAGTTTGATTTAATTCTTTTATAGAATTTTTAATTAGCACCATCTATCGAATTGAATGGGCATTTTGGAGGATTTTGCCATCCCATAATTACAAATTCCTACAGTCAAAATGCATAGAATCCAGAATCCATTGTGTGATTACAGGGGAAAAGGTGATATTCAAGAGTTCACAGAAAACAGTTTGATTTAATTATTTTATTGAATTTTTAATAAGCACCATCTATAGGCAGGAATTTTGGAGGATTTTTGCCATCCTATAATTCCAAATTCTTATAGTAAAAATGCTTGGATTCTATTGTATGAATACTTGGAAAGGTGTTTTTTAAGAATATATTGGACTTTGCAGAAAACACGTTGATTTCTTTCGTTTATTGCATTTTTTTAAATTGTGGATTCAGCAAATGTGGGATATCAGCAGAAGTGGGACACTTAAACTTTGCATTACTCTGCAATGTAAGAATCAACAGCCGATCAAAAAAATATTCTTAAATTGTTGCTACAATAGTTCCTGTCATTCAACAATTGTTTTTACTGGACTGCCGTCTTTACAGTGGGCATGGTCAGCCGTCAAACTAAGACTGATCATTGCGAGTGAACTGTAAGTGGACCGGTATGTGAAATGACACTTAGGAATGATAAGGTTACTAGGTTAAGAAAAACTAGTCAAAAATGTCCTCTTTTGGTCTGCAATATAGTGGCTAAAACACCGGTCAAAATACAAATGTTTTTTGTCATATTGTCTTTTTATGATTAAGAGGGGGTTTTGCACTGTCCCACTTCTGCTACAAATGTTAGCTAAAGTGGGACATAGTTTTTCAGGTGAAGTGGGACAATGTTTTAATCAGTCCTGTTGTAATAAACCTACAATTTACCACAGTTTTATACACTTACGTGCTAGTTTAAACCATACTGATGATTATTTGGTGTCTGTCAGTGTCATGGGTCTGGGGTGCAGTGGCCTTGGGCTGCCACTAGAAGGCACCCGGCGTCTGGGAATTTCTTAATGTGTTTCAGGTGTCTGATTCCCAATTATTTTCACCTGGGGAGGTGCTTTTATAAGCGCTGACAGAACAGCAATCAGCGCTTCTGTGTTAAACTCCTTTTTCACTAAGCCGGTAAGGTATACGTGCTCAGTGGACTCTGTACAGAATTGTGTTTGTGGGTGATTCTGTGTCCTCTTTTAAAGGCGTTTAGTCTCTTAGCGCAGTGAGCGCATTCTGACGGCTTAGGGTATTTATACTTTTATTTTGATCTCGTGTGAGCCGTTGAGTATTGGGACGTTGTCCCTGGTATTGTATTTTGTTTGTCTTTCTGAGCTGCGTCTCAGGCTTTTTCTTTTCGCTGAGTAATTTTGCTACTCAGTTGTCTATATTTTTTTAAAGACCAGTTTTGGGTTTGATACCAGAGCTTTGCCTCTGTACCACTGGTCCCTTTCTTTTTCGCTCTGGTTTGTATGGGTAGTTTTTGGTTTCTCGAGCCAGTTTTACGGCTGGACAAGGTTGTCCTTCAAAGTAGTTTTTTACTCCGTGTTTTCTTTTGGTTTATGATCCTGTGTGTGCGGGCGTTGCTCTCCCAAGGATCTTATTTTGTGTTTTAGTTTCTGGTGTTCCCTTTCCTTTGTCCTTCGGGACTTTGTGGTTAACACTTCCTGTAGCGTTAGCTTCTCATTCCCCTGTATTAGTTGCTTCTGGTTCTCCGACACCCCCCCCCCCCCCCTCCACCATTACAGTCAGTACTTCACATCTTACTGTTTTTATAGTAACATGTACATTTTTTACACAAAGTATGATAGAATCATAAATAGTATTGATATTTTTTGCTCATTTCAGGAAAACTGTGCCACCCAGTGATAGAACACAGTTGCGTGTAAGGCCAGTGGGAGAGAAGAGACAAATGATTAACTGTTCAGCATTCCTTGCCTTTGTGATTTTGAGAGAGAGAGAGAGAGAGAGAGAGAGAGAGAGAGAGAGAGAAATTTTCAGTGAAAAATAACTTATTTAAAATGGAAAGAAATCACTGTTACAAATCCCATAGGAATTGTATATACATGGTTTTGAAGTATGTGCATGCCTGTATTTTTTTTCTGACTATACAATGAATAAGTAATATATTATCATATTTCTTTTTGCACTTTAACAGTAAGAGTCTGGACTCTCTGTGTACCAAAAATGATAAAGATCTGACACTCCTAACTTATGTTTCTAGAGATTATTTCATGGATAATCAAAAAACCTGAAACCCTTTTGACTAAATACTAAACATAGTATGTTAAGAAAAACAAGCAATACTGCCTTATACATTGGCAGCTTTGAAAAAATTTAACAGATTTGTGATCAACTCAACTAGCTTGACAAGTGTACCAAAGGAATGTCGAAACTTCCACGAAGGACATTAATGGGTTAAGGTTGAAATGACCGTCCCGCTTCACCATATATGCTGTCCCACTTCACCTGAATACTCCGACTGAGTGAAAGAGGGTGCCATGCTATGTTTAAGGGTGTTTATCTTCTATACAAAAACACATTTCAAAAATATTTCCACACATAGATGTTAAGAAGACTTAAAACAATTCATAGAAACATCACTTGTGCACGTAAAAAAAAGTTTTTGATATTCTCCTACTGAATTTACCAGAAAGTGTCACACATTTGCTGAATCCACCCTATGTATATAATTTAATGACCATTTTGGAGGATTTTACCATCCCATAATTCCAGATTCCTACAGTAAAAATACACAAACACCTTAGCATAAATACCAGGGAAGTAGAAAAATCGAGTTGAATTTTCGCAAAAGTATTTGAATGGATTATTTTATGGACTTAAATTCATGCCGTTATTTTAAACGCAATTTTCGCGTAGGCTATTTAAATCTCAGTTTTGAAGTATTTACTTCTCCATTCCGGAGTTTAAAATTATATATTATTAAATTATTTATTTTTTTCATTGAAGTATTGAAAGCGCAAGTAATAACTTTATCTGCGGTAGAATTGCGTCACAATTGGTTTACCGTAAAGCGCAATGAAGACCGTGCACAAAACTTTTTGGTGTGGACAGCTTGACCGATCTTTCTCGGTCAAGCGGATGCCGCGACCACAGTCAAGAAACGTTGCAAAATCAGAGAGACCGATGAGGTACGGTCTCCATCTGTAAGACCTCACCAATAATGAACATGTTTGAATGCACGAAAGTTTTCTTCGGGACTCCATCATTAAGGTGAGTAGGCCTACATGCCTAGTGCACACTACAGGATAATTAGGCTGATTTTGGGCCTGATATCTCGATCATAAACCTGCAAAGGCCATTTATACTTACATTTTACTGTGAAATCAATATTTCACAATATAACCAGGATATTGCTGAAATGAATACAGGCTAGGCAATATTACTGCAGAATGCAATATTTAGTTGGACCGTGCAGCATTATATGATGTGGCGGCTTTTGTAACCTAGCGAAGTGGCACTGACCGCAAGCTCAGAGGTGAAGACCAGACAGGTGCGGTCAGTATTTAAGTAGTATTGAGTTTTATTTCAGTATTGAGTTATTTGGTTGGAGTGTGAATGTTTTCTAGCTGGCTAGGATATAGCCAGGCCATGTGGAATAAAACCGGAGCTTTCTGGGCTGCCTTAAAGCAAAAGCATGAGCAAATGACAGCATTAAAGAATGTCTTCTAATTGCAAAGCCGCCCATGGCCATTTAACTAAGTAGGTGTTTATAACTTTATTCCCTTATGCAATATTGACATTCAGATTGTAGAATGCTCAAATATATATGATTACCAAAAGTCACGAAAGGGGAGCCATGCATTTCCTGACGTAAGACATAGGCTATTGATTTTCTTATAAAGACAAAAAAAAAAAAAAAAAACCTGACCGCTGTGGCATTTCTAGTGTATAGCTGCTTTTTTAATAAGTTACTGTAGCTAACATTACCTGCAAACACCACGTTTATAAATTAAGTTAGCTAGCCCTATTCTCTATCGACATACACACAATTACGTCTGACATATCTACAACACGCCATTAAAAACACTTGCCTTTAAAAACATTGCACTTTCATAACTAGCAGTAATTTATGTAGAAAAGGACATTCATGCATGTCTGAATTACATTTGAGACACTCATTAAACATCACAGAATACGGTAATATTATATAGGTGCCATCTGTTTTGTATATAATTCAATAAGAAAACTCATCTCTGTCATGGTAAGTATATGTTCTTTGTACAAAAGTCAGTGACCTATATGCCCATTCTGCAGAAAATATATTGTTTAAACTATTCAATTAAATAATTTGTTGTAATTTCTTTGGTAATACTGTTATTTTCTGATATGCAAAGATTGCTAGGAAATATGTATGTGTATGTTGCTGAGGAATAGAGAAATGAGGAGTCCTTGCTACACCTTAGTGAATCACAATGCCTTATAAACACAAAAAGTGGATCTCAGAAGAGTTGAGTTGAGGCCAAACGTTTACATACACCTAGGCTAAAGACTTAGAAAAACTCAATTTTTCACAACTCTACACATTCCATGTAACCATACATTTCCTGTGTTAAGTCAATTAGGGTATCTACTTAATTTCCATAAGAGGTCATTTCAAAATAATAGCTAAAAGACAGATTTATTTCAGCTTTTGTGCACTATATCAGATTTTTAGTGGGTCAAAAGTTTACATACACTTTGTTATTATTTGGTGGCATTGCCTTTTAATTGCTTAACTTGAATCAAATTCTTGGAGTAGCCTTCCACAAGCTTCTCACAATACTTTGCCAGAATTTGTGCCCATTCCTCCTGACAGAACTGGCGTAACTCAGTCAGGTTTGTGGGCCTCCTTACACGGACACACTTTTTGAGGTCAGTCCACACATTTTCTATGGGACTCAGATCAGGGCTTTGTAATGGCCACTTCAATATTTTAACTTTGTTGTCTTTAAGCCATTTTGCTACAACTTTGGAGGTATGCTTAGGATCATTGTCCTGCTGGGAGACCCTGTTGTGACCAAGTTTTAACTTTCTAACTGATGTCTTGAGGTGTTGCTTCAGTATTTCTAGATAATCTTCCTTCCTCATGATGCCATCTATTTTCTGAAGTGCACCAGTCCCTTTTCCAGCAAAAAACCACCACTACATAATTCTGCCATAATGCTCATGCTTCGCGGTTGGGATGGTGTTCTTTGGATTAAAAGCCTCACCCTTTTTCCTCCATACATAGCACTGGTAATTATCTGACCAGAGAACACTCCAAAAGGCTAGGTCTTCATCCTGGTAATCACCTGCAAACTTCATTCTGGCTTTTTTATGCTGGTCTTGGAGTAGGGGCTTCTTCCTTGTGTGACAGCCTTTCAGGCCATGGTGATGTAGGGTTCTCTTAATGGTGGGTGTAGATACTTTGGTACCTGATGCCTCACACTCCTTCACCAGTTCTTTGTTATTGTCTTGGGGTTCAGTTGAACTTTTCGGATCAAAGTTTGTTCAGCCCTGGGAGTTAATTGGTGCCTCCATCCTGAATGATGCAGTGCCTGTGTGGTCCCAATTGTTTGTACAGATGCTTGTGGTACCTTCAGTTGTTTTGAATTGTACCTAAGGAGGAACCAGACTTGTGGAGGTCCAAAAATTATTTTCTGAGGTCTTGGCTGAGTTGCTTGGATTTTCCCATGGTATCAAGGGCAAGAAGGCAGTAGCTCTAAAGGTAGGCCCTTAAATAAAGCCACAGGTGCCAATTAACTCCCAGTTAACCACTAATTATGACAGAAGCTTCTAAAAAGTCATTGCATCAATTTCTGGAATCTTCTAGACTGTTTAAAGAGACAGTCAACTTGTTGTATGTAAAAAAGAAATGTATGGTAACTGAAATGTGCGGAGTTGTGAAAACTGAGTTTGAATATCTTTAGCCTCGGTGTATGTAAACTTTTGGCCTCAACTGTATGTACAGTTGAAGTCGAAAGTTTACATACACCTTAGCCAAATCCATTTAAACTAAGTTTTTTCTGACATTTAATCCTAGTAAATATTCCCTGTCCTTTGAGTTACAATCTCAAAGATTTCCGTTTCGTTCTCTGTGGCGGTACCAATGGCGAAAAGCAGTAATTGCAGTTGTGTTTTTGGACCTCACTTCCCAGAGATCCAACCGGATCCAACCAGTGTCGCCTGTGTGACGTCAGTCAGTTGGTGCCTGGGCCACACCAACTATAACACTTACTATTTACTGAATAAAAATGGTTGTTATAAAAGAAACGTTATGTACATACTCATTCATTGTCTAACATTAGGCTAACTTAAGCTGTCTTTACACTGCCGAGCTGGGTTAAAATGCTGTAGCAGACCTGGGGTAGAATTAGTGATGATCAATTTCCACAGACATTCTTTATCCACCTTTTGCCCGGTATGAACATCTTTACACTGCAGAGAAGAATTTGCGGGATTTGCTGTGGCACGTGCAATTATGTATCTCGTGCACAATGAACAGTCTTTTTCGTGAATGATTGTTGTGATATTTTTGAAACAACTGCCTTGCAAAATGTTACCCCTGGTGTTTCTGGTTTTGCTAGCTAAACTGTTCGAGAATAAAGCTGAGCTGGGTGTTAAATTAGCAATTAGTACAAGAATAATAAACCAAAAAAAAAGGAGATTTCATCAAAAAAGGGCATCAAGGCTGAAGGAACATATGAGGAAGCGTAATAAAATAACAACAAAGCTAATCCATACTGTCGTATTCTTTTGTTTTCTCCGGCTTGACATCTTTACACAGAAATCAGACCCGGCTCTGCTCCACCTATACCCCGGGTTAATGCTCTGTGTAAAGACAGCTTTATTCCGATTATTATAATATACTGATGAACTTGATGGCAATGTAAATAACGTTAACGTTATGGCCAGTTCAGATCAACGAATCGCAACAAGACGAAATGGTTTTAGAATGTTGCAGAGAAAATTGCAGCGGTGTGAACTGGTTAGTTGCAGAGCATCTGAAGCCGTTGCCTGGGGTCTCAAAAGACCCACCTTGTCAAATCACCAAGTGCAGTTTTAGAACGTTTACAATCAGACGTCTTGGAATTTTGCAAGTTGCATCCAGTCTCATTGCGAATTATTGATCTGAACTGACCTTTATTTAGTTACATTGCAATGTTGCAACAAGGTTTAGCTAGCGTTTTTTCTAATTGTTAGCTGACATTAGATTGTGTTAATTACATTAGCTAGCTAGCTAACGTAACGTTACCTGATATGAGAGATGGCTACTGTGCGCAACTTTGTCTGAACTAATGTTGCCTTTCTTGACATGGTCAGGTAGCTAGCGTTAGCTGTGCAAATAGCTAGGCTATGTAATTTTGTAATGTTACATTGTCAGCAAATGTTATATGAAATCTACATCAACAAAGAATAATAGTTACACAAAAACTTTTTAGGGTTCCATAACCCCCCCCCCCCCCCCCCCTTCTCTGTTATTGTAACGCTAGCAGACACCGGAAAAAGCAGTATGCCGCTCACACACAAGTGAGTTGAAGAGCGAGCCTGTTAGCTCCGTCTACCCTCTCTGACAGACCAACCACTGATGAGTGATGGAAAACGCGTCACTAACTATGCGCCGCTTGTGATTTTTTCCCGGGAATGTCGCCACAGACACCCAGTTCTTTAATCATAAATTATAATAATAATAATAATAATATAAATTAATATAATAATAGGTTCAATCACCATTGTGTTACCTAATTCGGCAATAGATAGTGACTTAACGGACATTTATTTTAATGAAAATCTTTGAGATTATTACTTTTAGTCAGTTAAGATCACAACTTTATTTTAAGAATGTGAAATGTCAGAATAATAGTAGAGAGAATGATTTATTTCAGCTTTTATTGCTTTCATCACATTCCCAGTGGGTAAGAAGTTTACATACACTCTGTTAGTATTTGGTAGCATTGCCTTTAAATTGTTTAACTTGGGTAAAACGTTTGGGTAGCCTTCCACAAGCTTCTAACAATAAGTTTCTGGAATTTTTTGGTCCATTCCTCCTGACAGAACTGGTGTAACTCAGTCAGGTTTGTAGGCCTCCTTGCTCGCACACGCTTTTTCAGTTCTGCCCACAAATTTTCGATTGGATTGAGGTCACTTTGTGATGGCCACTCCAATACCTTGACTTTGTTGTCCTAAAGGCATTTTGCCACAGCTTTGGAAGTATGCTTTGGGTCATTGTCCATTTGGAAGAGCTATTTGCGACTAAGCTTTAACTTCCTGGCTGATGTCTTGAGATGTTGCTTCAATATATCCACATAATTTTCCTTCCTCATGATGCCATCTGTTTTATGAAGTGCACCAGTCCCTCCTGCAGCAAAGCACCCCCACAACATGATGCTGCCACCCCCGTGCTTCATGGTTGGGATAGTGTTCTTCGGCTTGCAAGCCTCACCCTTTTTCCTCCAAACATAACGATGGTCATTATGGCCAAATAGTTCAATTTTTGTTTCATCAGACCAGAGACACTTCTCCAAAAGTAAGATCTTTGTCCCCATGTGCAGTTGCAAACTGTAGTCTGGCTTTTTTATGGTGGTTTTGGAGTAGTGGCTTCTTCCTTGCTGAGCAGCCTTTCAGGTTATGTCGATATAGGACTCGTTTTACTGCGGATATAGATACCTTTGTACCTGTTCCCTCCAGCATCTTCACAAGGTCTTTTTCTATTGTTCTGGGATTGATTTGCACGTTTCGCACCAAAGCACGTTCATCTCTAGGAGACAGAACGCGTCTCTTTCCTGAGTGGTATGACAGCTGCGTTGTTATGCCCTCGTGTTTCGATTGTCATTTGTATTTCCTCGGGTTCCCGTTATTTAGGTTCCTTGTGCTTTTGTGTTCCACGCCATGTCTTTGCTTTTCCCCACAGGGTGGGCGTGACCATATCCCCTATTCACTCTCTAATTACTTCTAGCCTTCAGCCATTTTCTCACTCCGTTCAGGTCGCATTCCTCACACCCCCCTTATTAGTTCTAATTAGTCCCAGAGTATAAAGTCAGGCTTTTCGTTTCACCCCTTGCCAGATCGTTGATTTGTAGCCCAAACTTGAACCTCGCATCTCTTTTTTGAATCAAGCCTAGAGACCAATTCCCTAACCAATTCCCTGTCTGTCTAGTCCACATGTTTTGTCTTCGTCGCGTCTCGTTTCGTGTTCTCTCTCCTTCTCCCTGTTTTACCTCCTCAGATCCGACCTCCTGATCCAGCCCGTCCTTCGTCCACTGCCGAACCGAAGGAACCCCTTTCCAGCGCCACGCCAAGCCGGACCCTGGGCAAACTCCTCACCAACCCTTGCTGTCCCTGTTCCAAGACTGCCCTGGTCCCTACCGCCCTCTGTTGTCCACTAAATAAGCTTCTCTTTCTGATTTCCCTGAAATTGCTGTCTCTGTGTCCTGCATTTTGGATCCCTCCAAGCACAGAACGTAACATGCGTGGTCCCATGGTGTTTATACTTGCGTACTATTGTTTGTACAGATGAACGTGGTACCCTCAGGCGTTTGGAAATTGCCCCCAAGGAAGTACCAGACTTGTGGAGGTCCACAGTTTTCTTTCTGAGGTCTTGGCTGATTTCTTTTGATTTTCCCATGATGGCAAGCAAACAGACACTGAGTTTGAAGGTAGGCCTTAAAATACATTCACAGGTACACCTCCAATTGGCTCAAATAATGTCAATTAGCCTATCAGAAGTTTCTAAAGCCATGACATCATTTTCTGGAATTTTCCAAGCTGTTTAAAGGCACAGTCAGCTTAGTGTATGTAAACTTCTGACCCACTGGAATTGTGATATAGTGAATTAAAAGTGAAATAATCTGTCTGTAAACAATTGTTGGAAAAATTACTTGTGTCATGCACAAAGTAGATGTCCTAACTGACTTTCCACCACTATAGTTTGCAAACATAAAATTTGTGGCGTGGTTAAAAATGAGGTTTAATGACTTCAACCTAAGTGTATATAAACTTCCGACTTCAGCTGTATGTATGCACACCTCTCATAGTCTACATTTATATGTATTACTGTTATCAGTTTCTTATCACAAACACAGTGAAAGAAGAAATGATATCTGAAGAAAAATACGTTTTCAGCATACAAAAATGCCAAGTTACTCGCACATACAAAGCACTATAAGTCGTCATTAAGACTCGCAATACCTAGGCCTGCCATTAAAAGTACTGATATCAA
Organism: Anguilla japonica; assembly: GCA_025169545.1. NCBI lineage: Eukaryota > Metazoa > Chordata > Actinopteri > Anguilliformes > Anguillidae > Anguilla > Anguilla japonica. The sequence continues at coordinate 1,924,134 of CM045897.1, forward strand.
AATTAGGCCAAGTTACAAGAAACAATTTTGACTAAGGTAACACAAATGAAACATGCTGTATTTCAATGCATTGCTGCTACCCAATGCTTCCTAAATTGTTTCAAGTAACTTGGGGCATACCTGCCATCTCAATATTGTTGTTTCTATTCTAATTTACTGGATTGGAAACTGTGTTGTACAATGGCAGCAGTCATACCAGCATTCATCCTGCTCCTGCTGAATAGCTGAAACTAAGCCAGTGCAGGCTTGGTTAGTACCTGGATGGGAGGCCTCCAAGGACAATGTTTCTGCTGGAGGTGGTGTTGAGCCAGTAGGTGCTGATCTTTCTCTGGTAATATAATCTCTAGTGTAGAGATGTGGAAACAATGCTGTTGTTTGGATGAAATGGTAAACAGAGGTCCTGACTCACTGGTTATTATAAAGCCCATGACACTCATCGCAATGAGTAGGGGGTGTCCTGGGTAAATTTGCAACCTGCTGATTTCCTTGGCTGAATAATTGTTATTTCTCCTCCTCAGCTGATGTGTGGTGAGTGTTCTGGAGCAAAATGCCCGCTGTGCTTCACACTGGTGGTGGTTGAGGAAAGTCTCCCTGTCATCTCTGTAAAGCACTTTTAGTGTGTTAAACATGCTTATAAAATACATTAATTATTGCTATTATGAATGTTGACATTAAATGGTCAAATTTACAGTATTAAACAAGATTAACTGTAATTTTTCATTAAGTTACTGGCTACTGCAATGCAGTTGATATGTGAATATACAGGTGATAATTGTAATTTATAAAAAGCTGTTTATTGTAATTCTTTAGTAATTCTACAGTTTAAAAACAAGTATGCCAGGTAAACTTTGGCACATACTAGTTTGTCATAATCACTCAACATGTTTTATACTGGCCTTTACTAAAGTCAAATTAATAGATAAATTGTGCTTATTTTACTGGAATAAAACAAGCTCAATTTCACAAGAGGCAAGAAGGTAGTGTGCACTAGGCATGCACTCACCTTAAACTTTTGTGCATTCAAACATCCTGTACGAGATGGGGGAACCCAAAGCATCCGGCACGCAACCCAAAGCATCCTGTACGCAACCCAAAGCATCCTGCATGCGATGGTGCAACCCAAAGCATCCTGCATGCGATGGTGCAACCCAAAGCATCCTGCATGGGATGGTGCAACCCAAAGCATCCTGTACGCAACCCAAAGCATCCTGCACGCAATGGTGCAACCCAAAGCATCCTGCACGCAATGGTGCAACCCAAAGCATCCTGTATGCAATGGTGAAACCCAAAGCATCCTGCACGCAATGGTGCAATCCAAAGCATCCTGCACGCAGTGGTGAAACCCAAAGCATCCTGTACGCAATGGTGCAACCCAAAGCATCCTGTATGCAATGGTGCAACCCAAAGCATCCTGCATGCAATGGTGCAACCCAAAGCATCCTGTACGCAATGGTGAAACCCAAAGCATCCTGTACGCAATGGTGAAACCCAAAGCATCCTGCACGCAATGGTGAAACCCAAAGCATCCTGTAGGCAACCCAAAGCATCCTGCCGAGCAGAAATTGAAGCTGCTGTTCTTTCCCTTACGCTTTTATGTGTGTGCTTGTGTGTGTGCGTGTATGTGTTTGTGTGCTCGTGTGCGTGTGTGTGTATGTGTGTGCGCGTATACGTGTGCTTTTATGTGTGCGTGTGCGCGTATACGTGTGTGCTTGTATGTGCATGTGTGTGTGCGTACACGTGTGCGTGTATGTGTGTGTGCAGTTTTTATTTGTGTTTGCATAGGTTTACTTATTTTAAATCCACACCTCTCCTATACGCCAACTATACACAATATCATAAAATGTGGCCCAACCTGCTCCAGATAGGAACACTTTCATTTTACAACAATGATTAATTAGCATCTTGGAAACCTGATTGGAATGCAGTCTCACCTCTTGAACACTGTTATGTGTGCTCTTTGTGTGGCTAATCGAGTATGTTCCTGCTTGATAGCAGATTTGTCATGGGACATAGGCACTGATCACACATTTTCACGGGAATCTTTGTAAAAGCCATCTGTAGGGACGCTTTACCTTTTGCTTTTTTCGCACTTTAATGTGTCAGGGTGTGTGGTGGGTTAGGACCCAAAAGCAGAGTGCAGGGAAAAACTCAAAACTCCAAAAGGTACGAAAGAAACAAGACTTTACTTACAGAAAGAGAACAAAGGGAACAAAGGGCCTCGCAGGACAACTCTTCAAAACACAAGTAAATCTACAAACTTCTATAAACAAAGAAAATCCAAAAGTCCAAGAGTGCATGGAAACAGAACATGGCAGGTACACACTGGGCCAGAACATGTACAAGAAACACAACCAACAAGGATCCAGCACCTGAGTCCAGGAGAAGGGAAACTTAAATACAGACACTGACGAGACACAGGAGAGCACCATGAACAATCAGGCCACGGAAGGGAAGGGGAAACGAGACAGCCAGAAAACAATGATTGGACAATTGAGAACAATCATACAATTAAACAGGGGGAGCAGGACACAAAACAGAAGTGCCGCCATCTGGCGGCCCAACAAGGGAAACACAGACAGGAAAACACAGAACCATGACATAATGAGATATCATAACATAACATAATGACGAGAACAGACCATTCAGCCCAACAATGCTCGCCATTTTCCTAACTAAATTAGTGCTCTGATTACCTACAGACTAGATAGTATCTAACACTGTATCAAGCCTGGTCTTGAAAATCCCCAGAGTTTCTGCCGCTACTACATGACTTGGCAGGCTATTCCACACATTGACTACTCTTTACCTTTTGCTAATTTCCATTTATGTTCCCTCATTCTACTAACAAAACTCAACCTGAAGAATCTCTTGTAGTTCACTTTGTTGATCCTCTTTATAAATTTTAAAGCCTCATTCAAATCACCCCTGAGTCCCCTTTTACTAAGCTTGAAGACATTAAGCATATGAAGTCTTTCTTCATGGCTTTTGTTTTTCATACCAGGAATCAATTTGGTTCCTCGTCTTTGAACATTTTCCAGAGCCTCTATTTCTTTATTGTAGTACGGTCCCCAGAACTATACACAATACTCTGTGTGATCTAACAAACGTATTTTATAAGATAAGTATATTTATACGCAATACTTTTAGCAATATAGCCCAGCATCCTGTTGGCCGTTTTTTTACTGCTACAGCACAGTACCTGGAACCTGAAAGTGTCATGGTTCTGTGTTTCTGTCTCTGTTTGTCCTTGTTGGGCCGCCAGATGGCGGCACTTCTGTTTTGTGTCTTGCTCGTTCCCCTGTTAATTGTATTATTGCTTTCTATTATTTTATTATTGTTTCTGATTGTGTCTCATTGTTCCCACCTGTGTCTTGTTATCCCCCCCTTTTCTGGTTTGATTGTTCTTTGAGTTCACCTGTGTCTTGTTACCCCTGTCTATTTAAGTTCTTTGTCCCCTTGACTCGGGTGCTGGTTCCTTGTGTTTGTTTCCGACTTGTGCTCGTTCCTGACATGTTTGTTTCTGACTTGTATGTATCTACCTGCTTGTGTTCTTGTGTTCCGTCTGCCTGTGTTCTTCCTGCCTGTGTTCTGCCCTGTCTGGGTAATCATGAAATGGCATGATAGTGTAGGGGATGCTGGGTAATGGTGAAATAGCAGGATAGTGCAGGTGGATGCTAGGTAATGGCATGATATTGCAGGTGGATGCTGGGTAATGGCATGATATTGCAGGGGATGCTGGGTAATGATGAAATGGCAGGATAGTGTAGGGGATGCTGGTTAATGACGAAATGGCAGGATAGTGTAGGGGATGCTGGTTAATGGCATGATAGTGTAGGGGATGCTGGGTAATGGCATGATAGTGTAGGGGATGCTGGGTAATGATGAAATAGCAGGATAGTGCAGGTGGATGCTGGGTAATGGTATGATATTGCAGGGGATGCTGGGTAATGATGAAATGGCATGATAGTGCAGGGAGTGCTGGTTACAAGTTAAGTTCTGCTGGATGCAGGTTAAGTTCTGTGTTTCCTGACTCAGGTGCTGGTTCCTTGCGTTTCATTTGTGTTTCTGCCTATGTATTCCGCCTGCTTGTGTTCCGTCTGCTTGTGTTTTGCCCTGCTTGATTTCTGCTTGACTGTTTCGGTTACTGTTTTCTGCCCTCGTTATGTGTTCCCAGTGTTTTGACTGAGTTTCTATGCTTGTGTTTTTGTTAAGTATTTTTGAGTTTTTGTTTGTTATTGCCCCTTGTGGCCTTTTGTTTGTTCCTGTTTGTTTTTGTAATAAGTAAAGTCTTTGCTTCATTTACCTTTGAGTCTTTTTACTCTGCGCTTGGGTCCAACCCATCAAAACCCTGACAGAGGTAAGGTGGGAGCTAAGCCCACTGACTGTCAAGCAGCGCAAAAACAAAAACAATATCTTTTTTTCCGGACAGTGAATCGCGCCAAAGTGGTATGGGACTTACAATCCAAGCTGAAGGGGATTTTAGGTGGACATCTGAACATAAGAAGCCTCATTGCAAAAGGAGATCAGATTCACATGTTACTGACGGAGTCAAACTTAGACTGCCTTTGTCTGAGCGAAACTTGGCTTCATTGTAATATTCGAACAAACATGAAAAATATCCCTGGCTATGTTTGCTACAGAAAGGATGGATCATCTGGCAGGGGAGGGGGTGTTCTGATTTATATCAAAGAAACCCTTAAATGTAGTGGAATACAACTGACCTCTCTTGAATGTCTTGCTCTGAATGTCGTTTTATCACCTCAGTCTAAATTCAATATTGTGGTTTTGTATAATCCTCCATCACACAATGTTTCTTTTTACAATGATCTGCAAGATTTAATGAAAATCCTTGATTATCAACCAGACTGAGACTATTATATATGGGGACTACAATATTAACTGGATCAACAAGAAAAGTAAACCGAAATTGAAAATGATCATGTCTAAATACAAATTCCAACAAATGGTCAGTACCCCTACAATAATAACTAGAAATAGTAGAACCTGAATTTCTCATATTCACCAATAGAGAAGAACGGATAACAAAAATATATAATTTAATAACAGGATTATCTGAACATAACATGACTTTGGCTGTAAGAAAACTTTTGGAAAAAATGCCTCCAGACATATTCCTGTAAAGAACCAGAAGATATAAAACTAGGAATCCCAAAGACTAAAATTAGACAGTTGTAAAATGATATCAGAGATATTAATTGGGACAATATTCTGCAAATGGTTGATGTTAATGTGTTGCAAATCACTGACTGATATACTATCCAAGTTAGTTGAGAAATACACCATGAAAATGAAACATTCACAAAGGAAGACTCGCTCACCCTGGTTAAATAGCGAAATCTTTTCACTTATGAAGAGATCTCAAAACAGCATTATCGAGTAGAATATCAGCTCATTTTCTTATTTACAGAGGACACAGAAATAAAGTAATAATGGATTTAAGAAAGGCAAAGGCTTCACATTACTCTCAACTAATAGAGGAGGCCAAAGGTAATTCTGCATCCCTTTGGAAACAGTTAAATAAATTGACAAACAATGAATCTGAGGATAAGAGAACTGAAAATCAATGGACAACCCACTACAGATAGTGCAGTTATTGCAATTTTTTTATTGATTCAGTGGAGGAACTAAATTTTGATCCAATAATATTGAATAACGATGAAATAGAAGACTCACCCGATTCATTCTACATCAGAGAGTTTGATGGAACCAAAGTCAGTGAAATATTACAGAAGTTATCAAGCTCAAAGGCCAAAGATATTTCTTGGACACAGCTTTTACACAGCTTTTATTAAGCAGCACAGTGCTTCTATCATAAAACCACTGACGTGTTTAGTTAACCTTTCCATTACATCTGGTAAATTTCCAGATCAATGGAAAAAAGCTGTTGTTACACCCATATTTAAATCAGGGGACAGTGACCAGGTTTGCAATTATTCATCCAAACTCTATTCTTCCTGCAATGTCAAAGGTTCTGTAAAAATAGTTGCTTAGACATTGGTTGATCATTTAGAATCAAACAAACTTTTACACTCTGAGCAGTTTGGTTTTAGAAATAAACACTCCGCAGAAACAGCAAAATGCCTCTTCACTGAAAATGTGAAGTGTTCTATGGACAAGGGTAATGTCGTGGGGGCAGTGTTTCTGGATCTGAAGAAGGCATTTGACACTGTCAACCATGACATCTTTTCATCTAAGTTGTCTAAATTTAAATTCTCAAAGCAAGCTTTTAGTTGGTTGGCATCATATCTACAATCGAGAGAGCAATGTGTGAAGATCTACATAAAAAGTCTGCCCCTCAACAAAATAAAATGGGCATTCCTCAAGCCTCAATCCTGGGCCCGTTGATCTTCAGACTTTACATAAATGACCTGCCTGAAAGTTGTCCAGGGGCTGGTTTTCAGCTTTATGCAGACAATGCAGTCATATATGCTTCAGCTAAGACATCAAGTGAGGCAACTTATGAAGATATTATCTTCATATATGAACAAGGTATATCAGTGACTTTACCAAAATAAGCTCACTCTGAACCTGAGAAAGACAGTCTCCATGCAAAAAAACACTACAATCAGAAAAACTCAGAGTAACAATACAGGGAGAGGAAATTGAGATGGTAAATTAATTCAATTGTTTAGGAATAGTTCTAGATCCCAAACTCAAATTTGACGAACATGTCAAAAAGACAGTAAAAAGCAATCTCAATTGCTTCAAACTAATTAGACACCATATACCAATCAAAGCAGCACAGCTGTATATGCGTGGAATGATTTTTTCACACATGTCTTATTGTGTTACAGTGTTGAGCCAAGCATTTTTGACTACAATTAAGCCAACTGTATCTTTGTATAACCAAGCCTTAAAAATAATGGATAAAAAACCCATGAGATGACATCACTGTCACATACTGAAGCAGCATAACTTGCTCAGTTTTGATAATTTGTACGTTAAATTGGTTTTTAAATGTTTACAAAACTTAGCACCAGATATTTTATGCAAGTTTATAAGCAGGCAAAATAGTAGTAGGATCACCAGGGGTGCACAGCAAGTGGCAATTGTAAAATTGCGCGCCATAAGACCTCCTTTGGGCAGTCAGCTTTTTCCATAAAGGGCTCTCAATTGTGGAACACGCTGCCAACCGAAAGAAAATTAACTCAAGATATTAAGGTTTTTAATAAAAATGTTAAAGGCTGGCTGATGCAAAATCAAAGTTGTATGCATGTTTAATTACTTCATGATTTGACTTTTTTTCTTCTTCTTTAAATAATGTTCTATAATTGTTTTCGTATTTCTTTTTCTCATTAAAAGCCTAAGTTGGGACAGGAGTTGGAAATTAGCAATAGCTATAATCTCTGTAAGCGGTACATCAGTTACATCAACTTCTTTGTAACTATGTTAACTTGCATTGTCCCTACCAAATAAACTGTATGAAATTAAATGAAATATTTCCACTGACTGACTCAGCGAAAACTGCTCACTGACCAACTCACTCACTACATACAGACCACACATCACATACAGCCCACGAACAACTCACCACATATTCCTCACTGGCCAACTCACTCACTACATACAGTATAGACCAGTGACCAACTCAGACATCACAGACACCACAAACAACTCACACATCACAAACAGCCCATTGACCAACTGACACACGACATACTGCCCACTGACTAAGTGACTCACCATATAATGCCCACTGACGAACTCACCGAAAACTGCCCACTGACCAACTGACTCACCATACACTGCCCCCTGACCAACTGACTCATTGCATACTGCCCACTGACTAGCTCACTACATACTGCCCACTAATCAACTCACTCACCACATACTGCCCACTGACCAACTGACTCATTGCATACTGCCCACTGACCAGCTCACTACATACTGCCCACTGACCAACTCACTCACCACATACTGCCTACTGACTAACTCACTAATCGCATACTGCCCACTGAGCACCTCACTACATACTGCCCACTGACCAACTGACTTACTATATTCTGCCGACTGACCAACTCCCTCACCGCATACTGCCCACTGACCAACTCACTCAATACTGCCCACTGACCAGCTCACTCACCACATACTGCCCACTGACCAACTCACTCACTACATACTGCCCACTGACCAGCTCACTCACTGCATACTGCCCACTGACGAACTCACTCAATACTGCCCACTGACCAGCTCACTCACCACATACTGCCCACTGACCAACTCACTCACTACATACTGCCCACTGACCAACTCACTCTCTGCATACTCCCGACTGACCAACTCACTCACTACAAATTGCCCTCTGACCAGCTCACTCACTACATACTGCCCACTAACCAACACACTCACTACAAACTGTCCACTTACTAACTCACTCTCTATATACTGCCCACTGACCAGCTCACTCACTACATACTGTCCAGTGACCAACTCACTCTCTACAAACTGCCGACTGACCAACTCACTCACTACAAACTGCCCACTGACCAACTCACTCACTACATTCTGCCCACTGACCAACTCACTCACTACATTCTGCCCACTAACCAACTCACTCACTACATTCTGCCCACTGACCAACTCATTCACTACATTCTGCCCACTGACCAACTCACTCACTACATACTGCTCACTGACCTGCTCACCACATACTGCCCACTGACCAGCTCACTCACTACATTCTGCCCACTGACCAACTCACTCACTACAAACTGCCCACTCACTACACTCACTACATACTGCCCACTGACTTTCTCACTCACCACATACTGCCCACTGACCAACTCACTCACTACATACTGCCCACTGACCAACTCACTCACTACATACTGCCCACTGACCAACTCCCTCACTGCATACTGCCCACTGACCAACTCACTCACTACATTTAGACCACTGACCAACTGAATCACCACATACTGCCCACTGACCAGCTCACTACATACTGCCCACTGACCAGCTCACTCACTACATTTAGACCACTGACCAACTGAATCACCCCATACTGCCCACTGACCAGCTCACTACATCCTGCCCACTGACCAACTGACATACCACATACTGTGCACTCACCAACTGAATCACTTCATACTGCCCACTGACCAACTTACTTACTCACCGCCTACTGCCCACTGACTGATTCACTCACTATATACTCCAACTGACCCACTCACACACCACAAACAACTGACTCACCACATACTGCCCACTCAGCAACTGACTTACCAAATACTACCGACTGACCAACTGACATACCACATACTGTGCACTGACCAAGTGACTTGCCAAATACTGCCCACTGACCAACTGATTTACCAAATACTGTGCACTGACCAACTGAATCACCACATACTGCCCACTGACCAGCTCACTACATCCTGCCCACTGACCAGTTCACTCACCACGTACTGCCCACTGACCAACTGACTCACTAAATAATGACAACTGACCCACTTACACACCACATACTGCACACTCACCAACTCACTGACTACATACTGCCCACTGACCTACTAACTCACTACAAACTGCCCACTGACCAGCTCACTCACTACATACTGCCCACTGACCAGCTCACTCACCACATACTGCCCACTGACCAACTCACTCACTACATACTGTCCACTGACCAACTCACTCACTACATTTAGACCACTGACCAACTGAATCACCACATACTGCCCACTTACCAGCTCACTACATCCTGCCCACTGACCAACTGACGTACCACATACTGTGCACTGACCAACTGAATCACTACATACTTCCCACTGACCAACTTACTCACCGCCTACTGCCCACTGACTGATTCACTCACTATATACTCCAACTGACCCACTCACACACCACAAACAGCCAACTGATCAACTCACAAGCCACATACTACCCATTGAACAACTGACTCACCACATACTGCCCACTCAACAACTGACTTTCCAAATACTACCCACTGACCAACTGACATACCACATACTGTGCACTGACCAACTGACTTGCCAAATACTGCCCACTGACCAACTGACTTACCAAATACTGTGCACTGACCAACTGAATCACCACATACTGCCCACTGACCAGCTCACTACATCCTGCCCACTGACCAGTTCACTCACCACGTACTGCCCACTGACCAACTGACTCACTAAATAATGACAACTGACCCACTTACACACCACATACTGCACACTCACCAACTCACTGACTACATACTGCCCACTGACCTACTAACTCACTACAAACTGCCCACTGACCAGCTCACTCACTACATACTGCCCACTGACCAGCTCACTCACCACATACTGCCCACTGACCAACTCACTCACTACATACTGTCCACTGACCAACTCACTCACTACATTTAGACCACTGACCAACTGAATCACCACATACTGCCCACTTACCAGCTCACTACATCCTGCCCACTGACCAACTGACGTACCACATACTGTGCACTGACCAACTGAATCACTACATACTTCCCACTGACCAACTTACTCACCGCCTACTGCCCACTGACTGATTCACTCACTATATACTCCAACTGACCCACTCACACACCACAAACAGCCAACTGATCAACTCACAAGCCACATACTACCCATTGAACAACTGACTCACCACATACTGCCCACTCAACAACTGACTTTCCAAATACTACCCACTGACCAACTGACATACCACATACTGTGCACTGACCAACTGACTTGCCAAATACTGCCCACTGACCAACTGACTTACCAAATACTGTGCACTGACCAACTGAATCACCACATACTGCCCACTGACCAGCTCACTACATCCTGCCCACTAACCAGTTCACTCACCACGTACTGCCCACTGACCAACTGACTCACTAAATAATGACAACTGACCCACTTACACACCACATACTGCACACTCACCAACTCACTGACTACATACTGCCCACTGACCTACTAACTCACTACAAACTGCCCACTGACCAGCTCACTCACTACATACTGCCCACTGACCAGCTCACTCACCACATACTGCCCACTGACCAACTCACTCACTACATACTGTCCACTGACCAACTCACTCACTACATTTAGACCACTGACCAACTGAATCACCACATACTGCCCACTTACCAGCTCACTACATCCTGCCCACTGACCAACTGACGTACCACATACTGTGCACTGACCAACTGAATCACTACATACTTCCCACTGACCAACTTACTCACCGCCTACTGCCCACTGACTGATTCACTCACTATATACTCCAACTGACCCACTCACACACCACAAACAGCCAACTGATCAACTCACAAGCCACATACTACCCATTGAACAACTGACTCACCACATACTGCCCACTCAACAACTGACTTTCCAAATACTACCCACTGACCAACTGACATACCACATACTGTGCACTGACCAACTGACTTGCCAAATACTGCCCACTGACCAACTGACTTACCAAATACTGTGCACTGACCAACTGAATCACCACATACTGCCCACTGACCAGCTCACTACATCCTGCCCACTGACCAGTTCACTCACCACGTACTGCCCACTGACCAACTGACTCACTAAATAATGACAACTGACCCACTCACACACTACATACTGCACACTCACCAACTCACTGACTACAAACTGCCCACTGACCAGCTCACTCACCACACACTGCTCACTGACCAGCTCACTCACTCCATACTGCCCACTGACCAGCTCACTCACTCCATACTGCCCACTGACCAACTCACTCACCTCATACTGCCCACTGACCAACTCACTTACCGCATACTGCCCACTGACTAACTTATCACATACTGCCCACTGACCAACTCACTCACTACATACTGCCCACTGACCAGCTCACTCACCACATACTGCCCATTGACCAACTCACTCACTACATACAGCCCACTGACCAACTCACTTACCGCATACTGCCCACTGACTAACTCATCACATACTGCCCACTGACCAACTGACTCGTCACATACTGCCAACTGACAAACTGGGGGCGACATAGCTCAGGAGGTAAGAGCTATATAAATATGCTATATAAATTCAGTCCATTTACTATTTACCAACTTGCTCATCACATACTGCATACTGCCAACTTACTGGCTCACGACATACTTCCCACTAACAATGTGTATGTATAACTGTGTGTGCCTACAGTAGGTGTGTGTGTGTGTGCATACGGGTGTGAGTGCGTGTGTGCATATGTGTGTGTATTTACTGTATGTGTGTGTGCCTGTGCACAGTGTTGGGGAAGCTACTTTGAAAGCATAGCTTTGCAAGCTACCAATTACTTCACACTGGAAGAAGCTGAACTACAGCAAAGCTACCCTAGGGAGAAATCTAGTTTGGTTAACTAAAGCTACTTAGAAAAAGTAGTTCAAACTACTTCAAAAAAATGATCAAATTGACAATGTACATGTGATATAAAATTATAACAAAATATAATGCAAGGAATGTCAGCTTTGGTTTTGTATACAATGTCCATCAGTCAGACACCTGCCTTCCAGAAACTAGAGTCCAGGTGGGGGTATTGCACCAAGCAGGATTACTCAGTTAGCCAGGTAACTTCTAATATAGAATAGCATAACATTTATAATGGTCCATAGAATTACCCTCTATATCACCAGATCAACTTTAAATAAAATTGTATGCTGTTACAATATTAACCTTAGGTGGCAAAAGAACAGCAAGCCAACCTCAGTCTAGCCAGACCTTCATTTGAATGATTCTGGCTAAGCTATTCATAGTATTGGATTGATTGCAGACGCCTTGGTCGGCAACCACAGGTGACTGTAATCTAACGGTAGGTGATTATCATGAAAGACCGGTCCCATGCATTGCGCCATATTGTATGGGTGGCAAAACACATCATGAGAATAGTATGACTAGGTCAGCTAACGTTAGCTAATGTTTACTTTATGTCAGCACACCTGACATTAGCTGGTTAGCGACATGTTCGTTTTTGATAGAACATAATTGCTGTTGGACGAATTAACGCCACAGACTTTATTTAATTAGACTAACGTTAAACGTTCACTGAATTAAATCACTTGCCTGCATGTAACATTACAATGTGGCTAACTTATCTAAACTTTGCTAAATTGGCTAGCAAATTCAATGTTAATACGCTCAGATTTGTGTTTGACATCTTTGCAGTAGAGAGTGTATTTACTCTCGGCTTACATAGCTCACAAGTAAAAATGTAGGTTTTGTCAGTGGAGCTAGTCAGTGTGATGTATTTGCTTAAGTATGGCCATGATTCTTCCTCAGGTTGATATTTGGGAGGTTTATCCATGATGACGCTGTCGCTGTGTGAGCACTGAGAAACGCCCGCCCTTT